>CM069903.1:177949177-177993045 GCA_036172215.1 Camellia granthamiana
GAACTTTCCAGATCCTACGCCAAAGGCGCACTTCTCTGGATTGAGCTTCATCTGATACTTGCGAAGGGTGGCAAAGGTCTCTCGTAGGTCGGTCAGATGGTCAGCGGAGAGTTTGCTTTTGACTAGCATGTCGTCCACATACACTTCCATGTTCCGACCGATCTGATGGTGGAAAACTGCATTGACTAACCGTTGGTAGGTGGCCCCGGCATTCTTCAGCCCGAATGGCATCACACGGTAGTGGTAGGTACCTCGGTCGGTGATGAAAGATGTGTGTTCCCGATCGGATGAGTGCATCATGATTTGGTTGTACCCGGAGAAAGCATCCATGAAGCTGAGCATTTGGTGGCCGGCCGTGGCGTCGACCAGTAGATCTATGCGGGGGAGTGGATAGCTATCTTTGGGGCAAGCTCGGTTCAGGTCAGAGTAATCGACGCAGAGACGCCACTTGCCATTGTTCTTGCGGACCAGAACCACATTGGACAGCCACTTGGGATAGTCTACATTTTGGATGAATTGAGCCTCAAGGAGTTTGTCAACTTCTGCGGCTATGAGATTATTACGCTCTGGGTGGAAAATACGCTGCTTTTGACGGTGAGGCCGGAAATGAGGTTCGATGCTGAGGCGGTGAGTTATGAAGGAGGGATCAATGCCTGGCATGTCTGCATGGGTCCAGGCAAATACGTCATTGTGCTCGGTCAGAAGGGCAGTGAGGTCGGCTTTTGCCTGGGGGGATAGTTGGCAGCCAATCTTAGCAGTTTTTAGTGGATTGGTGGGGTCGATAGGGACCTCGACGAGCTCCTCCACAGGTTCTCCTCTGACCAGCTCGTCTTCATCCCTGACGTCAAGTCCTTCGATGATCATTGCCTCCTTCAGCTTGGCTTCTTTAAGCGAGGCAACATAACACTCCCTGGCCATGGTCTGCTCCCCTCTGATTGTTCCGACTCCGAGATCAGTGGGAAACTTGAGGGCAAGATGGTAGGTGGATGTGATGGCTTGGAAAGTGTTGAGGGCGGTTCGGCCAAGGATGATGTTGTAGGCAGATGGGCAATCAACTACAAGGAAGGTGAGCAACTTCGTAGCCTGCCGTGGGTATTCGCCGATGGTGATGGGGAGGTCAATGGAACCAATGGAGGTCACGCGGTCGCCAGTGAAACCGACCAGGGGGGTTTGGAGTGGAGATAAGCTTTCTTCCCCAATCTTGAGTTGGCGGAAGCAGTTGAGGAAGATGATGTCTGAAGAGCTGCCATTATCGATGAGAACCCGTCTAACCTTGTAGTTGGAGAGGATGGCCGAAATGACAAGGGGGTCATCATGCGGGTAGCGGATGTCTGTACAGTCAGCGTCCGTAAAAATGATGGGTTCTGCCCACTGTTTAGGCTGTTTGGGGGGTCGGTCCACTGTGGCGACTGTTTTGTCTGAGCCCTACCGTATTTTTCTAAGCTCTGCCTTTTGAACCGAGCGGGATGGTCCTCTGCACGCAAGTCCGCCTACAATAACTCTAATTTCACCAACTGGCGGAGGTGGGTGACCTTGTGGCCGGGGTTGTTGCGGAAGTCGGTCATGGCCTTGGTTATGTTGGGCTGGCTGCCGGGGCGGAGTGCGCCGGCGGTTATCTCTGCGGGGCTCGGTCTTTTGCCTTTGCTGGGGGCAGGTATCTGTGAACCGGCTGAGGCGCCCCTGACGTATGAGGGCCTCCACCTGGTCCTTGAGGTTGATACAGTCATCAGTGTTATGGCCATGATCCTGGTGAAAGCGGCAGTATTTGGACTGGTCTTTCCGACCGGAGGGGGTTCGGGAAGGTAGTGGCCACTTGAGAGGGTAATCTCGTTGGATCTGATGAAGGACATGTTCCATGGGAGAATTAAGGGGGCGTGTATCGCTCGAACCGACCGGATCGGTCGAGTTTGTGCCGACCGGTCGGCACGAGGGGGTCGATCGGTATGGTGGGGTGTTTGGTTGGTGTTACTGGGCGCTTCGGGGTTCCGAGTCCTTTCGCTTGTCTCTGGGGGTTGGCTGTTTAGTGAGTGGATCCTGCCGAGCAGCTAGGGGAATCCTCGGCATTCATGTATTTCTGTGCTTTGGAGAGTAGGGCGGCCATGGAGGTCGGGGGGTTCTTGGAGAGAGAGAAAAGGAAGTCAGACGACCGTAGGCCGGCCATGAAAGCCGTGAGGATGACCTTGTCGTCGTTTTCCGCCACCTGGAGGGCTTCGGTATTGAAGCGAGTAACGAAGCTGCGCAGTGATTCCCCCTCGGTCTGACGGATGTTGAGTAGTTGGGTGGCCGGGCGTCGTTGGCGCTGAGCTCCAATAAAATGGCTCAAGAAAGAGTCACTGAGATGCTGAAAAGTGGAGACCGAGTCTGGTGGTAACTGGCTAAACCACAGCCGAGCCGACCCCTTCAGTGTCACAGGGAAGCCTTGGCACATGATTTCGTCGGGGAAGGCATGGAGGATCATGAGGGTACGGTAGTGTCTCCAGATGGTCGGTCGGGTCGGTTGTGCCATCGAAGGAGTCAATGGTGGGCATTTTGAATTTGGCAGGCAGGGGTTTATCTCGGATGGAGGCGACAAATGGCGAGTGTGCGGTGGTGGAGAGCTTATGCTGGATATTCTGCATAACCCCCTGGAGCTGGAGCTTCATGGCTTTGAGTTCAGCGTCCCAAAGGGGAATGTTGTTGCCACCAGAGGGAGACAGGTGTTGGACGCAGCTGGCTTCTCCCTCGGGGGCTGGTGTTACGGCCGACGGACGTGGGGGTGGAGGCAGTGGATTTACATGTGGGTGAGGGGGTTGAAAACCTCCCGAGTTGAGTGGGTTGGGTTGTGGGACAATATGGCTCGGAGTTTGTTCTGGATAGGATGGGATATCTGAAGGTGGTGGTGGAGGGATAGGGAGGTTTCTCTGGAGCAGAACGTTTATTAAGGCCTGGTTTTGCTCGGCCATGCGGTTGATGCTGTTGGTAAGCTCGATGAAGTACTATGGTGGGTCGTTTAGATTGGGAGGGTCGGTCTGATGATCGGCAGCATTATGGTGGGAAGCCATGGATCTAGTCGTGACCATACACTTGACGGGTGAGACGTAAAAGGTTACGGGAACGGGGTCTCCGGCGGCAATGAACACAACTGGCGCACGGATCAACCAGCTCCCACAGACGGCGCCAACTGATGATTTGGTTCGTTCACCGTAGATGGACTGGACTGATCCAAGCTCCTCAAGCCCACGTCCAAGTGACGAAGCCCACTGGTAGACCTGCAAACAAGTTCAGCGGGGAACTGGGTAGTCCCCCAGTGAACCCTCCGGCGTGTAAATTAGAAATGGAAGTAGCGGATATAGATAGAGTGAGAGAGAGAGAGAGTTGGAGGAATAGAAAATGCTTAACCTTCTTCTTGCCTTCCATGCTTGCTTATATTCCTAGGTAATCATTTTACTGTCCCTTCCGACCTGCCTCCATCGCCGAAAGCCTGTGACGTAGCCTACCTTGTTCAGGGTAAGGGGTGCTGTTCCGACGGGAAGGTGTTGTCGTAATAAATGCTGTGATGGGCCGCATTAATGGTAATGTATTGTGGCAATAACTTTGCAGATCTTTGTCTGCTGACGTGGCCTGTTCTGCACCTGCCATGTGTCCGAGTATCATTGGCCTTCCCTGCTCAGTTGGCCTCCAGCTGTCCTGGGCTTTGCTACCTGAGTTATGCAATGGGGTCTAAATGGTGGGCTTGGGTTTGTTCACTAAGGGCTGTGGTCCTTGTGGGCCTATCCATGTCATATTTTATATAATAGGTAGAGTTATTATTTTAAAGTGATAATGTTATAACATATGTTGGTACAGTAATTGATATATCAATTGGTATGTAGTATCATAAAAAATCAAGCTTGGACTATCTCCAGTTGGCTAGTCCAATTGGACGGTCCATTCCGGCCTATTATGGACCCATTATGGATTCGTCTCAACGATTGAAACCATTTAATATGTATGACTCTTTGAGTATTTCATCTCTGTAAAAATCATATTAATTAGATAACAATAACTACTTGATTAGATCATATTTGTATGAATAATTTATTTTTGAAATCATAATTATCGCTGATACAAATTTGATCTAATCAAGTGACTATCAATATTTGATTAACGTGATTTTTTGCAGAGATAAAATGTTTGATAAAGTTTACACATTGAACGGTTTAGATTATCGATGTGAGTTTCATCATGGGTCCACAAAAATCCAATAACACTCTCCAATCTAATTTTAGATTGAAAAAAAGCCACTACCTAAAGAATTTATCTTCACCACAAAAAAGTTCACAAAGAACAAATATATATATATATTATGTTTAAATCTTAAATTTGCCAAAAGAAAAGAAATGATAATACTTACACATTTTCATTTTTTCTAAATAATCAAACAAAAATAATAATAATAAATTCAGACAAGTACTTATTTATTTAATTGAATTGGAATGAGATATTCTGGCTACATGTCTCCTCCAAAAAAATTTATTTTTTATTTTTTTATTAGCGTCTCCTCCGTATGCTGGTTTGTTTTGTTCTGTTTTGTCATGTTTGACTGATAGAGGTCAGTGTTGGTATGCATTGCTAGTAGGGGTGTCTGCGGTTCGGTTTGGGACGGTTTGCGGTTCGGTTTGGACCCGTCCGCATGTATGCGGTTTGAGGAAAAGTCAACCCGCAACCGCCCGCAATGCGGTTTGCCGTTTGTGCGGATAGGGTTCGCAGTTGCGCGAGCTGTTGCGGGCGGTTTGCAGATTGAATTTTTTTTTAAATTTTTTTTGTTAAACCCTTTTTTTTTCCCCATTTTTTATCAATATTTCTTTTAGACCTTTTCCTCCCATTTTCTAAAATACTCTAACATTAATAATTAATAAATTAAAACTTATAAAATTAAAAAATACAACAAAATCAATTCGTAACCTAAACAAATCATTCAAAATTTACCTTCATCATTAACTTGCATTCATCTCAATTCGTAATCTAAACAAATCATTCAAAATCTACATTCATCATTAACTTGCATTCATCCTACATTTATCATTCCTAACCTAAATACAAAAAAAAAAAAAAAAAAAAGACAATTCTTCATTAACTTACATTCATTGAAAATGCAAAAAAATAAATAAAAATAAAAGGGGTTTTTTTGAATGATCAGAATTTTTTTTTTTTTTTTTTTTAAAAAAGTTTTATACGGGCGGGTTGGGCGGGTGCAGGTCAAACCCGCAACCCGCCCGCAACCCGAAAATTAGATAAAATTCAAACCGCACCCTACCCTAATGTGTTTGCGAAACCGCCCATACATGCGCGGTTTGGATCGGGTAGGGCGGTTTGGGCGGGCCGGATGACCCTATGCCCAGCCCTAATTGCTAGTGGGCTGCTTTGCTAGTTTGTGTTAATCTGTTTTGATATGTTTGCTCTGGCTACTCAGCTAGCAGCAACATTGGTTTGGGGTCTAGTAGTAGCAGTGGTTCAGTGGGTCAGATTGCTCAGCTGTGCTGTTGTTGCTGTGGTGTTTTGGTCTGTTTCATTCATTGGTTTCTCACCAACTCTGGGGGTGTTAGCAAATGATAGGATGAGCTTTTTAGTGCCAACCTAGTTGGGATGATTTAACTCATTGTGATGCTCTTGCACTTCCCTTTTCTTTATTGGTGTAATTTATTTTATACCTTATACTTGATTTTTACATCAATAAAGTCTCTTTTTTACCGATAAAAAAAAAATTAGTGTCTCCTCCGAATGGTTAATAGTCTCATGGTATTTTTAATTTAGCCGAATTGTTCATAGTATCATAAGATTCATAGAATTAGCCATGTAATAACTTCATTCATTGGTTAAAATTAATCCTCTCATCTTATCTCATTTTATATTTCACTTTAATTAAACATAATACTAATACTCTCATCATGGTTTTATTGATATCATCTATTATTTTATGTATTAGAGAGAGCATCTCAAGCCCTTATTTAGATTTGATCAAACACACACTTTTTCTGTTCCAACCATTGCATTAATCCATATCAAATGAGGAAAAATAAAAAATTTCATCAAACTAAGAGAGATTCATCATTCATCAAATTTTTGTAAATAACCGTTGGTTGTGTAGAGACTTCATCGTACACCGGACGATCGACTGGTTGTCCTCCCGGTCAACCGATTGTTTGATGAAAATTAAAAATTTAATATTGGAACGCATAATATCAAATGAAATTTTTCATCAAATCTTTACTCAATTTTTTTTTAAACATTATAAATGCTCTTACTACTATCATAATATTACAAATGTACATGCCATCAAACATGAACTAAATTCAAATAGCTTGTATTGAGGCTTGCATTAGGTGGATTTTATTTGATTTTGCTTATTAGGGTTTGTTGGGATATGTGGATATATATATATATATATATGATGTGCTAACCTGCTTGAGATTTGTATTTTTTTTCCCATTTTGTCATTCTATTATTCTTGATACTTCATTGTTGATTTATGCCTTTTAGATAATTTGGTTACTTTCTTGAATTTCTTGATAAATTTACGTTTTTTATTTTATTTTTTTATTTTATTTTAATGACTTTAGCCACATGTATAACTCAATGATTACATTTGAGAAAAATTATTTTATTGTTCTTCTTACTTTGAAAATATTATGACTCACCTTTGTTTATTTTGCCTATTATAATTTTTTTGGTTTCGGAGTTTCTTTATGACATTAGGATACTTTGGTTTAATAAAATTTATTTTTCATTTTGCACTATAGGACATGTAATTTTGTAAAATATCAACAGTCAAAGTAGGTTTGAGTTTCTCTCAAATTAAAATCTAAACTTGGGAGAATATGAGAGATTTATGAAGTTCATCACATGCATCATTTTGATAAATTAAATCAATCATTTTGTAGGTAATTCAGTATGTCATTTATGGGGAAAAAAAATTATGTCAATTCGATAGCCACAACATTTTTTTATCGCATTTATTTCCAAAAAAATAAACAAGTGTATTTTTTAAAAAAGACCACTATTTTCTGAAGAGACAAACATAATGAAATAAAAATAGTTACAATTGCTAGATCAATCTTTTTCTAAAAAAAAAAAAATATACACAAAACGTCTTACACCATGTTACAATGGTTGAGAGAAAAGGTGAATAAACTGTGTATTTTATATATATCGAATTGAATTACATGCAATAGAAAAAACATGTATTTATAGGCTATAGAGAAACCTAGATAAGCATAGAAGGAGATAGAGATAGAGAGAGATAGAGATACAAGGAGAGAGAAATAGAGACAGAGATAAGATATATCTATGATACAGTATAGGTAAGTATAATAAAGCTAATATACATTAACAACCTGTAACAATCCCGATCCATGATTAACGTTAATTCATGCTTAATTACGCTTAATAAGGAATTAAAGTGAAATTTTGCATCATACATTATCTTCTTTGTGTTTATATCTGTTTAATGTAGAAAGATCTGTTTATGTTTCCATTTCAGTTTGCGAATTGAAGGCCTTATCGGCATCCGATTCAGAAATTGGCTTGATTTATGTGTTAATTAGAATTTTTAGAATTTTGTAGTAGGTTTAATTAAAATTCAATTCAAAATGAAATAATTAGAATAATTAATGCTCAATTAAGCCCAAATTAATGAATTTATTAATCAAGCCTATATAAAGCCATCTTATTACCTCCTACACACTTTTACACTTCCACTTCCACTTCCTCTTGCTTGACCATCAAAAATGTGTGAGAGTAGGAGAAAAGGAAATTAAGCTCAAATTGTAGAGTGATTGTTAGAATTTTGAGGAGATTGAAGTGAATTCAAAGGAATTAAACTCCAACTTGAAGAATTTAAGCCTTAGGTAAGACTTTGTAACCTTAGGCTCAATTACATGTGAAATCAACAAGAAATGATGTTATTATGCATTATTTAAAGAGAATTGAGATTAGATGATAGAATTGAACATGACTCATGCATGCATGTGCATATCATGAGGTCTTGAAGTTGTTTTTACAAGAATTCTCACATGCATGTTCATATCTTGATTTTGTCAAAAGAATTCAACTTGTTTTTGAGCTTAATGACTCACTTGATCATGTTTTGGGGAGTTGAAATTCATGACATTACATACAAGTTATGTTATTTAAGTTTCAAGCTTTGTTTAGTACAATTGGCTTAGCTTTTGGGCTTACTTTTGCAAAATAGTTTGTAATTCATCATATACTATGAGTTTCTTAATGTTTTACTAAGTTTTGGCCCAAAAGAATGTGTTTTGAAGGTTTGCAAATTGAATTTTGAGCTTGGGAGTAAATCTGGAAATTCCAGAATTCTGCTCATATGCTCAAGCAAATGAGTCTACGCTCGAGCAACCACTCCGTGTCTTGCACCTCCGCTCGAGCGACCAAAGGTTGGCTCGAGCGTGAAATGCATGCTCCTAGAAGTCTGAGTGTTTTGCAAACTACTCGAGCAACAAGAGTTGCGCTCGAGCGAGGACTTGAGTCTCACGCTCGAGCGAGCGTTGAACGGAAAAACTAAGCAACCAATACTTTTGCAGACCACTCAAGCGAAGGAATGTGCACTCGAGCGACCACTATATTTTTGCATGTTCGCTCGAGCGAGACCCTGTTTTTAGCAATTTTTGTTAAGTGTTTTCAAGTACATTTTAGCATCCTCATTGCATCCTAGGCACTCCTAGGCCATGATTAAAACTCAATAAAAGGTAAAGACTTAAAAACATATTAAGAATGAAACGAAAGAAGTTAAGTATCAACCGAGTGTGTGCTTCATTATACGTATCTATTATGTTTGGTATAGGTCACGTGCTGTGAGCGGTTGATTCATTTGTTTACTGCTGAGACTATCTGTGAGTAATAACTCTGTAAACTTATGTTGACTTTAATTATTTTCTGATGATACAAAATAATCAATTTTTTGAAATGCCATGTTTTGTGTGAATAAATGAATGTCTGATTTTCTTTGAAAAATAATTGTGGTATCCTCAGCAGAGGCCCTCGCCTAGGGGACATAATACTGTGGCTTACGGTCATGAGGCCCTCGCCCGGGAAAAATAATACCGTGGCCCATGTATGAGATATGTTACCCGGTACCGGAGGTTCCTTTTTGGAACTTGATATGCTTGACCAAAGAGACATGTTTATGCTAATGGATGTACCACACATGATTTGAATATGAATAAGACTATGACTTTGTTTCTGCTATAAACCTGATTAAGATTTTGATTTGCTTTAGGATTTGAAATCTGTTCCAGGCATCATTCATTAAAATCTTTACTCTATTATTATTCACTGGGCTTCCGCTCACTATTTATATTATGTATGTAGGTGACCAGGCACGTGACCAGATCCAAAGTTGAGGATCTGATGTCTCTATTTTGTCAGCTAGCCGTTATGCCTTTGAAGAGGTTCCATTTTGTGCGCAAGTCAAGTCTAACCGGCATAAGTTGCGATCTAGTGTTAATAAGTAATACGATCAAGTCTTTTTATTTATGTGTTTTGGGGTATTTCCCTTTTGGGCTACAACTGTATTAAATGTGACGAAGATTACTGCATTATGATGTTGCGTATATGCATGTATATTATATAAGGTTTTAAATTTCTGTTCTATGTATGTCTGCACGGCTTTATGGACTATGTATTGTTGGTATATTTGCTTCTGCAACCGCTAATTATATGTTATTCTGTTAAAAGGCATTTGGTAATCCAAGGATTAGTGGCTAGTTACGACGCTAAACCTACAAGGACAGGTTTGGGTCATGACACAGCTCTCCTCAAACTTAAGGTAGGTAAGCATCAACCAACTTCAGTTTGGAAACTAGATCACTAAAACAACTGGGAGGATGAGCCTTGGTGAAAATATCAACAGGTTGATCAGCAGAAGAAATATGGAGAAGATTAACAATGCCACGTATAATATGCTATCGAATGAAACGACAATCAATTTCAATATGTTTGGTGTGATCATAGAAGACATCATTGTGAATAATCTGAATGGCACTCTAATTATCACAATAGAGAAAGGTAGCACCAGGAGAAGAAACACCCATATCAGCAAAAAGCTAGCGAAGCCACAAAAGTTCCTGAGTAGTGTCAGCAAAAGTGCGATATTCAGCTTCAGTACTAGAGCGAGCAGTGAGAGACTGTTTCTTGCTGCGCCAAGTAAGAAGAGAATCCCCTAAGAAAAAACAGAAACCCGTGGTGAAACGTCGATCAGTAGGATCCCCAGCCCAATCAGCATCAGAAAAAAGCACGAAGCTCGAGAGAAGAGTGAGCAGAGTAGTGGAGGCCATGAAACATAGTGCTTTTGAGGTAACAAAGTATGCGAAGTAGAACAGTATAATGTGAGGTGTTGGGAGCTAACATGTACTGATTACGATATGTAGTAAATAAAGCAACCTCGCAAGTGTAAGTCCATGTAGGTTCTGAGAGAGCAAGCTGGTCCCAAACAGAATACATCTTAGAAAGAAAGTCATTAATAGACTGACCAAGGTCTTGGCGTATGCGGTGAAGTTGACTCTGAAGTTTATATTGATGAGCAAGGCCAGTAGTCTTCTTTAAAAAAATCCCCAATTTCTTTAGCAGGAGTGGTAACAGAGTTAAGCTGAAAACGTCTAAACTGAAGACTAATAGAAGTAACAAAGGTATTCCGAAGCCAAGTAATGATCTGGTAGTTCTTACTATCCTAATCTTCTAATCGGTTTTCATACTTAGCAGCAGTTTCTACAGCCTCTTTCACCGGTTTGGTCACATCCCGATGATAATACACCAGAGTTTTCTATCTTTTAGGAAAGAAGACATGGCTTGGACCCACAAAATATAATTAAAGCCATCAAGAATAACAGAAATTGGGTGAGAGGCATCATGGCGATCCATAATAACATTATGGTAGGACTAAATAAATAGAAACAGAATTGTAGGAGCAAAATTAGGTAAAATAGATTGTACCAATGAGTCTGAAAGACTGAAAATAACTGGGAAATGATTGAATGATGTAGAGATGACGTCAGCAAGAGACTGGAGGATGTCAGTAGAGGCACGGTGCATAATAGTAGAGGAAGGCGCGACTTACAATAGCAGCAAGAGACGCGCGTTGCACATTAGCAGAAACAGCTCACGTGGATGCACAGTAGCAGAAAGGGCGCACGCGGGTGCACAGTAGCAAAAACGGCACACGTGGGTGCACAGTAGTAGAAATGGCGTACATTGGTGCACAGTAGTAGAAACGGCACACACGGGTATACAATAGCAGGAGCAGCGCATGCAAGTGCATGGTAGCAGAAGCGACGCACGCAGGTACACGGTAGCATGAGTGGTGCAAGCAGGTGCACGGTAGCAGGAACGGCGCACGCGGATGCACGGTAGGGCACTTGTGTGCACCTGGGAAAGTGGCGGCGGAAGGGTGGACGCGCCGACAAGAAAAGCGGCGCGTAAGGAGGTTTCCTGCAACGAGCCTAGTGGTGTTAGAACCAAGGCACAATTTCGAGCACTTTGGGGCAATTTTTTTTTAAATTTTGGTCAACGATGATGACAGAACAGTGACGAAACAGTGTTGTGGAACAAAGAATGGTGTATTAATGAAAAAGAAGAGATATGCTATAATGCCACTGTGTATGAGCAATAAGCAAGAGAAAAGCGGAGCTAGGATTCAAGACCTATGCTTTGATACCATGTTACAATGCTTGAGAGAAAAGGAGAATAAACTGTGTATTTTATATATATTGAATTGAATTACATACAATAGAAGAAGCTTGTATTTATAGGTTGTAAAGAAACCTAGATAAGTATAGAAGGAGATAGAGATAGAGAGGGATAGAGATAAGATATATCCACCATATAGTATAGATAAATATAATAAAGCTAATATACATTAACACGCCACGTATCATTCCTAAGCAATGGAGCGAAGGCACTCCAACTTATTAAAATCAAAGGGCGGGGAAGGCAAGTAGCGATTGAGTAGAGAATGAAATTAACTAGCTTTTCAAGCCAGCTAAAGCAAGTATCCCCTTTAAGGCTAACACCTCTCAATTAAATGAACGATTTAGATTATTAAAATGAGACTTGTAATTAGTTTCATGATCCCTTTAATAAGTTCTCTTAAGATTACATTTGAAGGTAAAAGAAACTAAAAGTAATTACATATTTTTATTCTATCATAAGAACAATTTCAATTATAGAAGTGTCAAAATTATTTTTTAACTCGTTACAATATAAATATATATATATTTTGTTATTTTGAGGATAATCTTTGTAGAGGTCATTTTGTGGTCTAAGAGCAATACGTTACATTACTTATTATTTGACACTTGTCAAATTATTCTTAATATTCTAACAAGAAGTACTAAATCTTGTAATTTTAACTAATAATATCAAGTATAGGCACATGCAAACTTGTCCCTAGACCACAACATAATTTTTCATAGTCTTTGTAATAGCCAGGACCACAAGTATTATAGAGTTAAAGTCTTCATTTGATTTGATTTTTAAAATTTGTTTTTAGAAAGAAATTTTTATTTGTAAAAAACTAAAATTTATTTGGTGATGAAAAAAATAAAAAAAAATTCATCATTTTCATATAAATTTATCTTTTTAAAAAGTAGCAATAAAATTTTAAAAGATCTTTATGTCTATTTTAGTTTGGTTGGTGAATTAATTTGAGTGATGGGCTCTTGGAAATTATGTAAGAAAATTGGGTTAATTGTAATTAGCCTAATAGTGAAAAAGTTGAGATTTTTTTGGATAAATTACAAATACACCCCCTAAAATTTGCTTCAAATACAAATTGTCTTTTGTGGCTTTGAAAATTGTATTACGCCCCTTGAAATTTTAAATTTAATAACAAATATCCTATTTTATTAATACATTATCAGGTCAATTAACAACTTTAATAATGACAAAATTTTATTTCAATTAATAATTCAGGTAATTTTATTATTATGTAGGAGAACAGTTAGAAAATTAATTTTTTGAATTAATTCTGTTAAATAAAAAATTCTAACAACGGGAGGTAAATTGTAATTTTTCAAACCATAGGAGACAATCCGTATTTTAAGAAAATCTAATAGGTGTATTTGTAATTTATCCTTTTTTTTAAAAATAAAATGATGCTAAAGTGATTATTTGTATGGTTGTTATACTCTTAACTTTCGACTATTTTATCTTCAATTTTGGTATAATTAAATACCAGTCAACTAAAAAAAAATAAAAATTACTTTAGCGAATCCGAACTCATAACTACAGTGTAATAAAGGTACATAATCATTTTATTCCATTTCATTTTAATTAACCAAATATAATATAAGAGTTCATAAAAAAATATTATAAGTAAAATAAAATGATATATAAATATATATGGTGTATTTGTTTGGACGGACTGGATAAAGGAAGATTAGAATCTACCGGACTGTTAGTCCTGGAATACATTGTCCCTAGACTATTTGGTTAGACTGCATTTGTTTCCCACGTTTGTTTAGTGGATTAGATGTCAGGAAATGACTATTTGATTGGATAGGATATAAATCCTACGTTTGTTTGAGATATTATAGAGAAGGATAAATGTTCAAATGACTATTTTATCATTTTCAATTATTTACTAAGTAATAGTAATATTAAACATATCTTCAATATTTTAATTATTTTTAACTAGATTAAATAAAATTTTATTTTATTTTATTTTTTACACAATTAAATAAATTTATTTTTTAAAAATTAAATAAATTAAATATCAATAAAAATATATGCTATTTTTTAAATTAAAATTTCAAATAAAATTATTTTAAAAATAATAATAATTAAATAATGAAATTAAATAAAACATCTATTAAAATTTAAATAATGAAATTAAATAAAATATAAACAAAATTTTAAAATGAAACATCAGTAAAATATCTGTAAAAAATTATTTTACAAAATTAAATAAATAAAATATCAATAAAAATTAAATAAAATTATTTTATTTTTAAATTGAGACATTTAAATTTTATTACTGAATTTTACTAAATATAATACATAATTAAATAATAGATGGTCAAAATGGTCATTTCACCACCTAATCTCATATCCTCCCTTATCCCTTCATTTGTGTCTCACCTTCCGGGACACAATAGTCCAATAGATTTGAGACTAATAGTTCGGTGCAAAAATTTTGAACCAAATAATGGATGAATGGACTAATGGTTTAATCCCACCTCTCAATTCCTCAAAACAAACACTACCATAAGGTTTATTCCACTATATATTTTTTTCATTAAACAAACACTACTTTAAAATGAAAAAATTAAATTTGAAATTTTTTTTAAAAAAATAGGGGGATTTGGTGATAGTCCCTTCACTATTTAATTTGTCTTTCAAAAGGATAAGAATTATATAAGTACTTTCAAAACCCCCTAATATTTTAAAACTTGTTTCTTTTACTATATTACCCTCATATCTATCAGCTCTCCTATTAAGTCATCTTCACTGTGTATTTCAGAGTAAAATTTTACTCTGAATAAGAGTAAAATGTTACACTCTAAAACTAAAAGTAAAATTTTACTCTGTATAAAAGTAAAATTTTACTCTGAAAAACTAGTAAAATGTTAGACTCTACACAAAAGTAAAATTTTACTCTGTATAAAAGTAAAATTTTACTCTGAAAAACGAGCAAACTGTGAGACTCTGAAGCTAAAAGTAAAATTTTACTCTATATAAAAGTAAAATTTTACTCTGAAAAACTAATAAAATGTTAGACTCTACACAAAAGTAAAATTATACTCTATATAAAAGTAAAATTTTACTTTGAAAAACGAGTAAACTGTGAGACTCTGAAACTAAAAGTAAAATGTTACTCTGCACAAAAGTAAAAAAGCGAAGGCAGTGTTTGTGGCGGCTGAAGTGTTTGGCAATGACCACCTCTTGACAGTAAAATTTTACTGTCATTCTAACACCAGAGTAAAATTTTACTCTAATTCTCTCAAACAAAAAACAGAACAATAGAACAAGAGTAAAATTTTACTCTCATTATCTGAAACAAAAAACAGAGCAATACTGTGATTCTGTCAAATGAAATTAGATAAAAAAAAACAACAAAAAAAATCAAAAAAAAAAAACAAAAAAACAAACAAACAAAAACAAAACAAAACAAAACAAATTAATTAATAAATCAACATATCTAATTGAGAAGAAAAACTTCTAAAACTCGATCAACAATCACAAATCTCAATGAAAAGAATACATGTATTCAACAACACTCATACACACAAATATATATATATACATATTCAAAACTCAAATCTGTGTTTAAAAAAATATGTATAACCAAACATGCCTCAATTTAGAGACGATCTGTTTCTCCTCGTAGACGATCTCCTTCGATTCCGACGCCGAAGGACAATTTTCCGGCCCGTAGTTGATTTCGTTCCCGATGTTCTTGATGAGTTCATCGTAGAGATCGGTTTCAGCATTGTCGATCGTCGGAGTTTCGCCTGATAACTGACCGGACTTGGCCAGGAGAGTGATGACGATGACGTTGCTATCATCGCCGGAGAAGAAGAAGTTACCAAAATTGTCGAGAAACAGAGCTTCAGATCTGGAAGGGAAAGAGGGAGGAGAGAAACAAAGAAGGTGGGAAGAGAGTGGGTGGAAAAGGTGGGAAAATTTAGTTGAGGGTATAATAGTCTAATAAAATATTTAAATAATAAATTTTGTCCTTTATGCAAGACTTTACAATTATGAGGGGGTTTAGAAAGTATAATTTTTTTCTTAGTTATTTTAACAATGAAAGGAAGGTAAAGGGGGTTTATAGCTAAATTTTCCAAAAAAATACACAACTTGCCGAGCATGGGCCTCCGTACGTAGTGTATATATATATTCCCAAAGCAGTAACCATTAGTTATTGGGCCGTTTGATATAACTGTTAAAACAGATTATAAATTATAATTTAATAGATTATAAATTATGATTTTAATCAGAAACTGTTAATTTGTTTGGTATAATTTTTAGATTATAGATTTAAGTTGCTGAATAGTATTTGTTAAATAAATTGTGAAGTAGCTTTTTCAATTAATTTTTATTTTTTACTATTCACTACTTGTCTATATTTCTCATAAATAATAATAATAATAATCTATAGTCTATTTGGGTCTTTTTCTAATTTTAAAAAATAAAAAAATCTAAGAGTATAACTGTAAATTAACATGTCCATAACAAAAGCTAATAATCAGAAGTAAGGGCTGAGCAGCTTCTCAGAATCAACTTTTTTGAGTTAAAATATATTGTTAGAATCAGAAGCTATTTGACATAAGTTTAACCAAATAATCCAAAATAACTTTTCGAAAGTTAAAAGCTATAAGTTGGCTTAAAAAAGTCCAAACAAACACTCCCATTAAAGGACAAATTACCAACACCCTCTCCAGATTTGACTAAAATAGAGATTTTTTCTTGAGGTTTAGAAAATTACAAATTACCCTCTGAAGTTTATATTTGCATAACAAATGAGAGGATAATTTGTTATGCAAATATAAACTTTAGGGAGCGGAATGTAATTTCTCAAATCTCAGGAAAAAATTCATATTTTAGTCAAATCTGGAAGGGGTGTTGGTAATTTACCCATTATTAAAAAAGGAAAATTAGGTATACATCTCTCCACATATTGAGTTTTGAATAATACTTTATGGGAAAGATTTCTCCCACCATATGCATTTTATAATTATAAAAGACATAATTTTATATTTTTTAAATTATAATTAACAAAACGTAAAAAAATTATAATCAAATATCTCAAAATAATATCATAACTAAAAAAAATTTGACTATAACTAAATAAAAAATTAATTATGACTAAAGAAGAAAATAGTATAACTAAGAATGTATACGGTATGAGGGTGTATATAATAGAACTCTCCATATTTTATAGTTTATTCGTTATGGTTCTTGTGGGTTTTTTTTTTTTTATTTTTTTGGTCGCAAGAAAATAGATATATAAATAGACTACTCCATATACTCTTTAGGGAGTATTACTTCTTAGCATTCACAACATATCTATAAAAAATCTCACCGTACTTACGTTAGGGCCAAAGTTAAACCCCCCTGCATGCTCTAAACACTAAAAAATATATTTAATCCCAACAAACAACTATGAAGATTCAAACCTAAATTTGGAATGAAAAATTTATAAGTTTTACCAGAGAACTAAAACCTCATTGATTCTTGTGGTTTTTAAGGAATCCTAGATGGATTCTAGGTTTATACCTAGTTTTATTTTCCTTTTGACTTGAATTTTCTTGATGTGGACCGACATGCACATATTGCTCTATTTTCAGAGCTATCATATTCAATTTCGACCTACTGTAAAAGTAACGGAGCTATATTTTCAGAGCTATCATATTCAATTTCGACCAATTGTGAAAGTAACGGATTAAGAAGTACTAACACAAGTACGTGACATGAATATATTAAGATATTAATTTTAAGACGACAATGTTAAGGCAAGATGAATATATTGATATGTTAACTTTTTAAAAATATAGAATATGATATGTAAAAGACATGCAAAACTATATGTAAAATATTAAATGAGTTCATGTCATCATTGTTACGTAAAGCTGGACAAAAAAAGAAAGGCTTGAAAAAAAAAAAGATAAATCAAGCACACACACAAAAATGCATAAAGTGCATTTACACTTTCATAATTTAAAAACTCAATAATCTCAACTGTGGGGATATATTTTCTGAGTATCAATACGTGACAAGGTGACACCGACGTGTCAGCCGAGGTGCCACGTGTCCTGATCGTGATGCCGAGGTGATCTCGGCAAGGCCGAGATTATCTCCGAAGATATCGGAATCCGAGATAAGTGGATAAGGGACAAGAGTCCTAGAATGAAAAGGGAACTCAACCTGGATGAGGGACAAGAGTCCTAGAATGAGAGAAGACTTCAGTTTGTATTAAGATAAGACTCTTAGAGAGTTAATCATAATCTTACTGGGAGTCCAAGATTAGCAGTAATCCTGAGTCCATAGAAGTTAGGCTTCTATTGGGACTAGGTTTATGTTAGCTATAAAAGAGAGGCACCCCCATGGGTCTAAGGTATGCTTTTTATGCTCAAGCTAGTGAGTTTAGCACTATTGATTATCTTTGAGAGATATTGAGTACTGACTTGATCGTCGGAGTACCCCCGGGTGGCGAACCACCACCGGAGTCTTCTCTTTCTGTTGCAGGTTAGCTAAAAGTTATTTATTCTGCCGGTGCTCTCCAGTTGATTACTAAGCGGGCAGTGTGATCAGAAAATCATTCACACAAGTTGGCGCCGTCTGTGGGAAAGAAAGAAGAATAGATGGCCAATGACGGACAGAAGGATCAGACTGGAGACAACGCTCTTGCTGGGAATGAGAGACCTATCAACCTCGACGTTGAAGGGACAACCGCAACACAGAAACTCGTGACCAGAGTCACGGAGTGAAAGACGCCGGCCAAGAAGGTGACGCACCAAAGACAACAGATCGAAGCGGATACTACAATGAAGATGACCTCCAAGTATGGAAGGATAGATACCTGCGGAGGAACGAAGACCCTTCCAGAAGGGATGCAAAGACAGGGGGCATGAGCGCTCCCAAGGAGATAACATTCAAGTATAAAAGAACTCATCCTGAGTGAGCAGATCCCGGATTCCAGATCCTGGATCCCGGATCCGAGAAGACATGATCTCAGCCTAGACAAGTAGGCCCGAGAAGACGAGAGCTCAACCTAAGTGAGCAGATCCCGGATTCCAAATCCCGGATCCTAGAAGACATGATCTCGGCCTAGATGAGTAGGTCCGAGAAGAGAAGAGCTCAACCTGAGTGAGCAGATCCAAGATTCTAGCAGACAAGATCTCGGCACTTAAGTCCGAAAAGTGAAGAGCTCAATGAGCAAATCTCAGATCCCAGAAGATAAAAAAGAAAACACACAAGGTTGGACTGCAGTTAGCCAGGTTGAAGACCTTTTATAAGGTTCGCAAAGGAGTATGTGGAAGCCATGTAGGGGGCAGAGAGAAGAAGAATATGTTTACCACTTGTTGAAATTTGTAGCAATTTACAAGTTGGTTAAACCGATATGATGTTTACCACTTGTTGAAATTTGTAGCAATTTACAAGTTGGTTAAACCGATATGATGTTTATCACTTGTTGAAATTTGTAGCAATTTACAAGTTGGTTAAACCGAGATGATGTTTACCACTTGTTAAAATTTGTAGCAATTTACAAGTTGGTTAAACCGAGATGATGTTTACCACTTGTTGAAATTCTGTGTGAATTTACAAGTTGAAGTTAAACCAATGTGATATTTAACACTTGTTGAAATTCTGTGTGAATTTACTAGTTAAAGTTAAACCGAGATGATGTTTAACACTTGTTGAAATTCTGTGTGAATTTACAAGTTGAAGTTAAACCAATGTCATGTTTAACGCTTGTTGAAATTCTGTGTGAATTTACAAGTTGAAGTTAAACCGAGATAATGTTTAACACTTGTTGAAATTTTATGTGAATTTACAAGTTGAAGTTAAACTGAGATGATGTTTAACACTTGTTGAAATTCTGTGTGAATTTACAAGTTGAAGTTAAACCGAGATGATATTAAACACTTGTTGAAATTTTGTGTGAATTTACAAGTTGAAGTTAAACCGAGATGATGTTTAACACTTGTTGAAATTCTGTGTGAATTTACAAGTTGAAGTTAAACCGAGATGATGTTTAACGCTTGTTGAAATTCTGTGTGAATTTACAAGTTGAAGTTAAATCGAGGTCGTATCGGAAGAAGATTGGTTTTAAACACTTGTTGAAATTCTGTGTGAATTTACAAGTTATAGTTAAAACCGAGGTTATGATAAAGGATGATGGTTAAACACTTGTTGAAATTTTTGAGAAAAATTTACAAGTTAAAGTCAAGCTCAAGCAATATCTGCGTACTTGCCGAGACTACCAGGTTGTCAAAACTTGAAATATGGAAAACTGAAGTCTTGATAGAAGACATTGAGAAAGTGACAAGTCCTAAGCAACACTTGTGAAAATATTTGTTACAATATTTTCAAGTGTTAGGACAAGGCCGAGATGAGCAAGATTAGAAGTTGTGACAGAGGTATTTTACCCGAAGAGATTGCACAGTCAAAGTATACTTTGAAGGCATGCAAATTATTCTAAATATAGAATCATACAAGAGCAGAAAAAAGAAGACATACATTTAAAGAAGAAATCAGAGAAATGCATTTAAAGAATAAAGAAGGCACTTCGGCCTGAATATTGAAAAATAAATTATTTAGACTACAAAAATGACACGTCGGCCGGATTAAAAGCATACAAAGACGGACAAAGTACAAGGTACAAGGTACAAGGTACAAGAAGTAAAAGAAGGAAACAAAACTACTCGGCATCAATGACAGGATATAGAAGAAAGTTGGGAAGACTTCTCAGCAGCCTTCTCGGCCTCGAGCTCAGCATCGATCTCCCGAAGAGTTTGATCAAGGCTCTTCTCGGCGATTGGCACCTCGGAGTTTGAAGGCAAGGATTGAAAGCAAGAATCTGGAAAAAGACATAGAAAACAGAAACAAGAATGTAATTCGTAATCAAGAATGGTGATGAAGCTATCAGGAAATCAAGACAAAAAGATTGCACAGGTGTGTCAAGCCAAGAACAGTGGCAAAAATCAACAGATGTGTGAACAGTGTGTATTCAAGAAGATGATTTGGAAACTACAGGTAAAACAACAATGGTGATTAACAATGAAGCAGAGCTTCTTGGAAAGCAACAAGAAATAAAACCACGAGGAACAGTGGCTTACCAGAAAGAGGGAAGCCGGAATGAGAATTGCCAAAGTCTGACGACAATGACAGAATGACGTAAGCTTCACCGGAGGAGAGGAACGAAGACAGTTGCAGAAGCTTGAAAGCTTGGAACAATGACGAATTTAAGCAAAAGAGCTAGAAAGAGAAAAAGCCAGAGGATTGAATGAAAAAAGAGAAAAATAGTCAAGAAGACGACAAAGTTCAAGAATAAAGCCAAGTGCACAGGCACTAAGTATGTGAAGAACAAGAAAGTAATGACCCAGACACGATGCTAGTAACAAAAAGCGGATATGACAAGAACAGTGCCAGACATTCAAACAATTCAAAACTTAAAGACAGACGAAAATAGAAGGCAACAGATGGCAAGTAAACTGATTCAGAAAAGTTATGAAAGATTGAGCTTAATAGCAAGTAAAGAGTTTATGAACCTACCAAGTAAAATGAACGCCGATATAAAAATCGCCGGAGTCAAATAGATGACTGGAAATCAGGCACTCACCAGAGAGTGTGAGTGGAGCAGTTGCAAAGCTCTTGGAGTTTACGAATTAATGGAACCAGAACCTCGGCTAGGAGGTGCGATTTCAAGCAGCTTGGAAAGCATGAAACTTGATTCTTGACACTAGTGGACAGTAAAGTCCAGGGAACTTTGAGGTCGGCAAGTTTGATCTCGGACAGAGGGGCACAGATGAACGGACAGTGTAGGTTTCATCACCTCAGAATGCCTAGGTAATAGAACCTAGGGAGCAGTTGTGGGGATATATTTTCTGAGTACCAACACGTGGCAAGGTGACGCCGACGTGTCAGCCGAGGTGCCACGTGTCCTGATCGTGACGCCGAGGTGATCTCGGCAAGGCCGAGATTATCTCCGAAGATATCGGAATCCGAGATAAGTGGATAAGGGACAAGAGTCCTAGAATGAAAAGGAAACTCAACCTGGATGAGGGACAAGAGTCCTAGAATGAGAGAAGACTTCAGTTTGTATTAAGATAAGACTCTTAGAGAGTTTATTCTAATCTTACTGGGAGTCCAAGATTAGCAGTAATCCTGAGTCCATAGAAGTTAGGCTTCTATTGGGACTAGGTTTATGTTGGCTATAAAAGAGAGGCACCCCCATGGGTCTAAGGTATGCTTTTTATGCTCAAGCTAGTGAGTTTAGCACTATTGATTATCTTTGAAAGATATTGAGTACTGACTTGATCATCGGAGTACCCCCAGGTGGCGAACCACCACCGGAGTCTTCTCTTTCTGTTGCAGGTTAGCTAAAAGTCATCTATTCTGCCGTGCTCTCCAGTTGATTACTAAGCGGGCAGTGTGATCAGAAAATCACTCACACATCAACTATGAAACATTTTTAAGTAAAAACTTAAGCTCATATAAGCTTATGTTCAAGAAAGTTTTACTAATTTTTCTAAATATTTCAAATATAGTAGTGCAATCAGGGACGGCCGCAAGATTCTAATGTCGGGGGCGAGTGTATATGCAATCAAAAAATTTATAACAAGCATGTGATATACAATATCAATTTCTACCCAAATATCACAAAAATATAGAATTAGAAGTTTTCATTCATCGTATATAATTTGGTTTTATTTTTCCAAAAATACTTTTTAGAAAATTCTACTTTCTTATTTTTCGTGTTTTTTTTTTTACTAAATTTTTTTAATATTCTAAGAAATTTTTTTACTTTTTAGACACACCTAACATAAATACACCTAAAAAGTAAAAAAATTGTAAAAAAAATCTTTTAAAAGTTCACTAAATACCAAAAATTCAAAAAAAAATACAAGAATTCAGTACATTTTTTATATTTTTATGTATTTATTAATTTTTTAAAATATTTTTTCACAAATTAATTACTTTTTAGATACATCTAAGTAAGGTGCATCTAAAAAAGTAAAAAAAAAATGTTTAAAATTTTAAAAATATTCACTAAAAACAAAAAAAAACACGAAAATCAAAAAACTTAGTTTTCAAAAATTTAATCCAGAAAACTTAAACCAAACACACTGATTGATATGTTCTAGTAAATCCATATTAATTTTCAAAAAAGGATCTAATGTTGTGCTCGATAGTTGACAATAGAAATGTAATACAAAAGTATAAATAATTGACTGAGAATTACACAAATGGTTCCATTACCAGCATTACCAAGTTCATAGTCCAATCTTTTTTTTCCCAAATAATAAACCTGTAATAACCCCGACCTCCGATTAATGCAAAATCATGATTAATTATGCCTAACAGTAATTTAGAAGGAAACTAGAATTAATTTGCATTTGAATTGCATTATTTATGTGTTTCTATCTGTTTGCGACATAATGATCTGTTCATGTCTTTGACTTTAAACTGCGAATTGAAAGCCTTATCGGCGCCCAATTCCGAAATTGATTTGTGTTACGTGTTAGTTAGGATTTATAGAATTTTATGGTAGGTTTAATTAAAATCTGATTCGGAATGATTAAATTAGATTTAATAATGTTAAGCTAATGAACCAAGGTAAATTGCTAAAATGCCACTTAGTGGCTTGAATTGGGTCGACCCTTATATACCTGATTAGATAGTTGATGCACCATTTTCATCATCTTTTGAGCCTAACCGTAGGAGAGAGTGGGTGAGAGAGGAGGAACTTGAGTCCAACTAGATTTTGCTTGGGAATTTCTTGGAGAAGTAGAATTGAAGAGTAAATTGTACAATTGAGCTCCTAGACATTGAATTGAAGACCTAAGGTAGGATGTTCACCTTTTGGTTTATGTATTTAAGCCATTTCTTGCATGGTTCTTGATAATATGGAAGATTAAAGTCAAGACTTAGCTCATAATGTTGAATTGAGAGTCAATCTATGCATGCATGCATAAATTTCCCATATTTTGAGTTTGAATTCTAAGATTTCTTCCATGCATGTGTTAATTTCATTCTCATTGTGGTCATGCATCTTATTGTCCATCAAATTGTCAAGTTTGATCATGTTTTGGAGGGTTTGGTTTCAAGGAGATTCTTGCATGATACATTTAAGTTTCGTACTTGAAATTTTATTTGAAAAATGTGTTCAATTGACTTACCTTTGGGCTTGATTTTACAAAATTGATCTTCAAAACATGTCATACTATGAGTTTACAAGAGTTTTCCAGAAAATTAGCCCAAAAGGATCGAATTTGATGCTTTGAAGTTGAGTTTTGAGCTTGAGGTTCAAATCTGGAAATTCCAGATTTTGGACTCACGCTCGAGCGGGGAACTCCACGCTCGAGCGTACACGCTGAGTTCATGAAGTCCGCTCGAGCGGGGGAAAGTGACGCTCGAGCGGGAATTTCATGTATCCAGTACTTTTCACATGTTTACAGTCCGCTCGAGCGAGGTAATGCACGCTCGAGCGAGGACTTGTGTCTCACGCTCAAGCGGGTATCGAGCGCCCATCGAGCGTGAATTTCATACATCCATTACTTTTACTGTAGTTTTACAGCCCGCTCGAGCGAAGGAATACACGCTCGAGCGTATCCCTTTTGTCTGCATGTCTGCTCGAGCGAAGAAAGCCACGCTCGAGCGGGACCCCTGTTTCAGCAAAATTTTGAAAGTGTCTTAAAGTGCATCTTTGCATCCTCATTCCATCATAGGCATTCCTAGGCCATGTTTAAGATTCTATAGTGAGGATTTAAGGCCAGAAACACACTAAGAACTAACGACATAAGTTTTGTGCAATTAGAATGTATGTTTCAAGTGTGTGTCCATTATGTGTTATGTAGGTCACATGCCGCGTGTCGTGTGATCAATCTGCTCTGTCTGTCTGTCTGTCCCCAGGCCCACTGTGAGTAATAACTCTATAAAGTTATGTTTGACTTAAGTATTTTCTGACTGGTATGATATGATCTGTTTTCTGAAAAGCTATCCTACTACTTATGAATGAATGTCCAATTTTCTGAAAATAGTATTTGTGGCACCCTTAGCTCATGTGGCCCTCGCCCGGGGGTAACAATACCGCGGCCAATCTGCATGTGGCCCTCGCTCGGGGGTAACAATACCGCGGCTAATCTGCACGTGGCCCTGCCTAGGGGTAACAATACCATGGCTACTTGCGCGGAAGATATGGACCTTTATGGTCGTTGGTACCAACTATGTATGTGGGTCTCTAGACCAATCTGATCTGATAGCTAATGGGTGTACCACGTATGAACTTATGCAAAATCTGAATATGAACATGAGTATATATCTGAAGCTATTCTGTTTTGAAATCTGATTATGTTCTGATTTAAGTACTGGATTCTAACTTGTGATGGATATCATTCATATAACCCCTTTACTCTGTTATTATTCATTGGACTTTCGCTCACAGTTTATATTATGTATATAGGTGAGCCGGCACATGACCAGGGCCAGAGTTTGACGGCCTTCTGTACTGTTTTGTCAGCCAACTGTTGTGCCTCCCGAGGAGGTTCCGATCGAAGCCTAATGCTTTGGCTGTTTTTGTTTTCATGCTAGTCTCTGTATATGTTTTGTTAAGACAGGTCTTGGGATTGTAAATATTTTGTAAATATTGATGTCCTTTGACTTGCATGCTTATGTATATATATAAGTTTTGAAATCTTCTGTCCCATGTACATTATCACAGCTCATTGGACTTTGTCTATTTTGTATTATTGCTTCTGCAGCCTCTTATTATTTGCTAATCTATTCAGAGGCCTTTGGTAATCCACGGATTACTGACCGGGTTACGGTGCTAAACCTACAGGGGCGGGTTTTGGTCGTGACAAAACCCTAACTCTTCGAGAGAGAGAAGAAGAGATAGAGAGATGAAGATCATGGAGACAGAGTGTGTATTGGAGTACTACAGGAGGAATCACGATCTTGAACGCCGGGGAGACTCACGACGCACGAGAGAGAGCTTGTGTTTTGGGTAACTTGTTCTAATGATTTGGGTTCACTAATTGTGAAATAAGAGAGAGAAGAAAAGTTTCTTTGTTTTGAATATATGATGACTACTTTAGGTAGGCTACTGATGCCTACATATGATTGAGATTTGTATCTTCGTGAGTAATCATTTTTTTTAAAAATATTTTTTATTTAGTTATAAGCAAACAACTAAAAAATTTGGGCCATAATCAGACAAAAAGGATTTTAACATATTAACAAATAAATTCTCAATTATTTTAACATTACTAAACTTAAAATAAAAAAGTAATCATATTTAAAAAATAAATTATTATTATTATTAGTATTAGTATTAGTATTAGTATTTATCAAATAAATAAATAAAATTTGAATTTTAAAGTACAAAATTTAAGGGGTGGGCGTTCTTAAATTTTGTGCTAAAACTTTGGGGTGACGAACTTATATAATTTAAAAATATTTATAATTTTATTACTATATCTAGAGAATTTTTTCAAAACTTTAGGGGGCGGTCGCCCTTGCCAGCCCCCTCTCGATCCATCCCTAAGTGCAATTGTTGAAAACTCACATATTAGTTTTTCCTTTTGACGTTTTATTTTTTAAGTCTTGCTACATGGTGCAATCATACAAATTTTCAAACATGTATTTTTTTTTATTTATTATTATAGAAGATCACAAATTTCTTAAGAAATGTCTTTAGAGGATTTTACAAATTTCTTCTTCTTTTTTTTTTTTATTGGATGCAGTCCAACAATTGAATTGGAGATGTCGGTTTACTTTGATGATTAAAATTGTTTATCTTTTAGTGTCTCCTCATAAGATTATTCATGCAAAAAAATATCAAATATTAGTAGGTATATGATTAAATCACATTTATTTATCTTATAAAAAAATAAATAATAATTAAATTTAATATTTTACATAAATTATCTACTTCACAAACATTAAAAGACCAACCTTTTAATTCTCCAAATGTGCTCACATTCTCTCTCAAAATTAGGAAAAATTATTAGATGTTTTTGAAGCGTCACATGTTTATACTCTTCACTAATTATTATACACTGCGTCCCTTCATGTTCACACATCGCTTAACACAAAATTATAAATTTCACCTTCTTTACCAATCACAACACCCTTAGAGCACCACGTGACCATGGTCCAAAAGTACCCAATAATTACTCCAAAACCTAGATTCTCCCGTCCAATTATTGAATTGGAAAGTAAGGCCTTGTTTGGTTTTATTTTTTATTTTTTATTTTTTGGAAAAAATGAAAAACTAATTTAATAAAAATGAATATTAAAAAAATATTTTTAAAAATATTACTAGCCTCCCAAAAGATAAAATTACATAAAAATGAAAATTATTTTTATTTTTTTACTTTTTTCACTAAACTAATTTTTACCTTTTAAAAAAATTTGAAATAAAATTCTGAAAACGAAACCATGGCCTAAGTCTTTTTTTGGGGGGGGATAAATTACACTTACACCTCCTGAAATTTGGATTTAATATATGTCACCCTTGATATTTGAAAAATTACACTAATTCCTATCATTGTAATTATTTAAATGAAATAAAGATATTGAATTCATACACTCTTTTGTTTCTTGTTTTGTTTTACCTCCTCTGTTTTTTTTTTTTTTTTTCCTTTGCTTTACTCTTTTCTTCAATATAATTTTCTCTATTTTTCTACTAAGGCCTCGTTTGGCAAGTTAACATTTTAGTCAAAAAGTCAAAAAATTATTAAAAAAGTCAAAAAGTCTATAACCTATATCAAAAAGTCAAAAATTCTATTTTCTCTCTACTTTTTGCACATCTTTTCATAAAAAGTCAAAAAGTCATCTTAAACATATTAGTTTTTTTACCTCATATTTTTGTCAAAAAGCCAGAAAATTACTAAAATAGCATGTTCCCAAAACGAGGCCTAAGAGTTGTTACTTTTTACATAAGTTGGGGTTTGTAAAATGAAACTATTAACCATAGGGGTTGAAATATAATTTTCAAAATGTCAAGGAATGAGATGTAATTAGATCAAATTTTTAAGAGGTGTCAGTGTAATTTATTTTTATTTATTTATTTATTATTATTATTATTATGTAGTTTGCTTACGTTTTTGGGCCAAGTGGATAGGGCTATTTGATCTAGTCTAAAAAAAATTAAAAAAATAAAAATAAAAATAAAAAGGGAAAATGAGTGGGAGCACTAATTAGTGCTACCACTAATGATGTGGCAGTAGGCCCCCACCATAAATGATTCGATGTTTTGGCCTTGATATTGTGTTTTTTTTCTTTTTTTATTGAGTGTCATGTCACTAGTGATCTTTTTAGAGTTCCAAAATCAGTGTTCTCTATCAGTGTTGAAATAAAAAAATACGCTATTTGATGTGTCACTTTTGTTTTGTGTAGAAAAAAGCAGGAGCAACTGTGGATAGGCTTTTAAACAATTGGGGAAAATGTTGGTGAAGCTCCAACATATAGATACCAATTGCTTCCACAGATTGAATTCCATAAAAACCTCCACACCTAACAATCCACTAGTGTCAGTGTCTCCGCCAAACAATCTCAAACCCACCAAGAAACACCAAGATCATCAAGTTCCTAGGAATCCCAATGGAGCTGTCAAGAGATTTAGCAGAGTCTATAAGCAAACCCATGACCCAAAAACCCATCTTCACGAGTCTAGCTCAAATCCACATGGTTCTATCAAGAACCCAGATGGAAAAAAACACAAAGGGTAGTTCTAGAATCGATAACAAGAGAGCTTCAATGGTTAAATTGACTCCTGTTAATGGGAATGGTGTGGTGGAGAAGACGCATACCAAGTGTTCGACGAAATGGCTACGTTACGGAGGGTGTATTCCAGCAATTTTGGAAGCTTTGGAAACAGTCATTGATTTGGATGAGGCGTTGAGACCGTGGGAAGAGAGTTTGAGTAACAAGGAGAGGACTATAATTTTGAAGGAGCAAATCGAGTTGGGAACGGGCGTTGGAGATCTTTGATTGGTTCAAGAGGAAAGGTTGTTATGAGTTGAATGTGATTCACTACAACATAATGCTTAGGATTCTTGGGAAAGCGCGGAGGTGGAGCTTAGTCGAGAGTTTGTGGGATGAGATGGAGAAGAGACGCATTATGCCGATAAATTCTACTTATGGTACACTGATTGATGTTTATAGCAAAGGTGGGCTCAAGAATGAAGCGCTTCGTTGGTTGGAATTGATGACCAAACAAGGAATGGAACCCGATGAGGTGACTATGGGGATTGTTGTTCAAACATACAAGAAGGCAGGGGAATTTGAAAAAGCCGAGCAGTTCTTCAAAAAGTGGTCGATGGGTAAATCTTCGTTTGATGAGGGAAGAACTAGCACCCCAACAATATCTACCACCATGAATGGTGATTCTCGGGGACATGTTTCTTTGAGCTCATACACATATAATACCCTGATAGACACATTTGGCAAGGGCTGGGCAACTTAAAGAAGCATCAGAAACGTTTTGCAAGGATGCTAAAAGATGGGATTGTGCCAAATACCGTGACTTTCAACACAATGATTCACATATGTGGTAACCAGGGCCAGCTGGAGGAAGTTGCTTCATTAATTCGCAGAATGGAGGAGCTCCGGTGCTCACCTGACACTAGGACGTATAATATTCTTATTTTTCTTCATGCTAAGCATGATGATATTGAAATGGCAGCGAAGTACTTCAGAAATATGAAGGAGGGTTTTGATTGAGCCGGACGTTGTGAGTTACCGCACCCTCTTGTATGCATTCTCAATAAGACACATGGTTGGTGAAGCTGAAGATCTCATTTCGGAGATGGATGAAAGGGGTCTTCAGATTGATGAATTCACCCAATCAGCTTTGACTAGAATGTATATAGGAGCTGGCATGCTTGACAAATCATGGTTATGGTTCATGAGGTTTCATCTTGAAGGGAATATGAGTCCTGAGTGCTACTCTGCCAACATTGATGCATTTGGGGAACGTGGGCATGTTGATGAAGCTGAGAAAGTTTTTATGAGTTGCCAAGAGGGTAAAAAGCCTAGTGTTCTTGAGTTCAATGTGATGATTAAAGCTTATGGAATCAACAAGAGATATGATAAGGCTTGCCAATTATTAGACAGTATGGAGGAACACGATGTGGTTCCCGACAAATGTAGTTACAATTCTCTCGTCCAAATGCTAGCTAGTGCCGATCTGCCACACTTAGCGGTGCTCTATGTGAGGAAAATGCAACAAGCAGGATTGGTAAGTGATTGCGTCCCATATTGTGCAGTGATATCAAGCTTTGTGAAGTTGGGTCAGTTGAAAACCGCAGAGGCAGTTTTTGCAGAAATGGTTCGATTTGAGGTCCACCCTGATGTTGTTGTTTACGGTGTACTGATAAACGCATTTGCTGATATTGGAAGTGTTAGAGAAGCAATAAGTTATGTTGATGCAATGAAAGAGGCAAGCCTACCCATGAATAATGTTATATATTCGTCTTTGATTAAGCTTTATACTAGAGTTGGATACTTGAAAGAAGCAGAGGAAACATACAAAATGCTACAATCATTTGACGTTGGTGCTGATGTATATTCTTCAAATTGTATGATTGATCTCTACAGCGAGCGATCTATGGTTAAACAAGCAGAAGATATTTTTGAGAACCTCAAGAGAAAAGAACAGGCAAATGAGTTTTCATATGCTATGATGTTGTGTATGTACAAGAGACTTGGAGGTTGAGGAAGCTATTCAGATTGCACAAAAGATGAGAGAATTGGGACTTCTGACTGATTTGTTGAGTTATAATCATGTGCTAGGGTTGTATGCATCGGATGGGAGATTCAAAGAAGCCGTGGGGAATTTTTAAAGAGATGATGGAATCTTCTGTTCAGCCCGATGATTCTACATTTAAATCACTTGGGGTTGTCCTAATGAAATGTGGAGTTCCCAAGCAGGCTGTTGGCAAGATGGAACTAACAAGGAAGAAAAATGCTCAGATTGGGCTGGAGGCATGGTTATCAACTCTTACTGCTGTGGTTTGTTTTGACAATAATGAAGTTGATGATGATGTTTAACTCTTGTGAGCTGGGACAGGGGTTTTGAGTTTAAACACTCGGGTTAAGGTTTCAGGGCAAAGAGTCGGGCAAAGCAAGCTCAAACAGTGGCGGTACCTTGCACAGAACAATGGTGATGACACAAGTACATACTGTAAAATTAGACAAGTCCCGTGAAGGGCTATGTTACAATTATTTTTCTTTTAATTCTGTGGAATGTTATGCAAGCAATGAATATAACTTTACTATTTGTGGCTGCTAAATTTCACTCTTCTGTAATCCTATGTTAATCATCTGAAGGAGTGTCTATATTTGAAATTCTGCTCAGGCACATCAATATTTAAATATTTCAAATCACTTTTCTCTAAAGCTACCTATTGAAGGGTTTGGGAAAAATATGGTACAATTGAAGGAAAAAAAAAGAAGTCATTCTTTGTTGTACAAATGTAAAACACAATAGAATACAAGTAAATTGTGTGGTTATTGAATATTAAACTTGAAGTGCAAATAAAAAAAATTTAATGATTTAGAAGCATGAAAATTATTTCTATAATAATAACATAAAAAGTTATTGTAGAAATTTTGATTAAACATCAATTGAGCCATATATTCCTCCTTTATATGGTGTATGTGTAGTTTTGGGGTAAGCAACCCATCTTGAGTGTCCAGTCCAAAACACAATACAAGAAAAAGTGTTTTGTCTCTGCATTTTGAGCCCTAAAAAGGATCATCCTCCTCCTACCCCCACCTCACCAATTGTTGCTGCCACTACAGTACGCCACCGCCAAGGTCAGCCTCCCATTGTCACTGTTTTCCATTGTACAGAAAATTTGTTTTCGTTTCTTATATTATTATACCAACGAGTCATGATCCAAAATCAATGTTAACTAAAAACTTCATTTGAATAACTCCATCAACCACACCACCTTCCAATCCTTTATATTCAATTATATTCAATTTCATGTTATCAAAACACTATTTCATGATGCACAGTTGAACACTAATGTGGGTGCACTCAGCAAGTCCACGCATCCCACATCGCTCTGTGAGAGATCATAGCTCTACTACATAAGTGTACTAACTCTCTTAGACTAGTATAAGGCATTTTAAAACCGTGAGGGGTAAGTTACTGGCTTCACCTAACTCCAAAATAAACAATATCGTGCTAGTCAGAGAGGGTTAGCTGTTTCATTTGGCGCTGTCTGTGAGAACGAACTCCCTGCTCAAGCAACTAGTCCACTGGGAGTTATGTGGGTGTACTCGGCAAGTCCACGCATCGTTTAAGAATACTCCTTCAATCCAAACAACTAAGATAATTAATGTCATTTAATAAACCATAAGCTGATTCCATTGTTAAAACTAATAGCAGCAAAGAAAACAAGTGGATTTGAATTTGACAGGGGTAGGCCCACAGGGACCACGGCCCATCATGAGTAAACCCAAACCCACCAATTAAGCCCCATTGCACAACCCGGGCGGTAAAACCCAGCATCACTGGAAGCCAACTGGACAGGGAAGACCAATGACATTCGGACACGCGGCGGATGCAGGACAGGCCACGTCAGCAGACAAAGATCTGCAGAGTTATTGCCACAGCACATCACCATTAATGCGATCCATCAGAACATTTATTGCGACAACCACTTCTCAGCCGGCACGGCACCTCCTCACCCTGAACAAGGCAAATCACGACACAAGCTTTCAGCGGGGAAAAGCCCAGAATAGCAGAGGTAACGAAATGATTACCAAAGGATATAAGCAAGGAAAAAGGGAAAAAGAAGGTTAAGTCTTTCTACCTCTCTCTCTCTCTCTCTCTACATTTTGTCTATCACCCTTTCTAATTCACACACCGGAGGGTTCGCCGGGGGACTACCCTGTCTCCCGATAGAACTTGCTTGCAGGTTTTCCAGTGGACCTGAGGAGCTTGGATCGGTCCGGCCCATACACGACGACACACAGTATTATCAGTGGCGCCGTCTGTGGGAACCCGGTTTGTGCCGCGCGCCAGTTGTGTTCATTGCCGCCGGAGACCCTGTTCAGTAACCTTCTCACCTCATCCGTCAAGTGTATGGTCACGACTAGATCCATGGCTTCCCACCATAATGCTACCGACCACCAAACCGACCCTCCCAACCCAAACAATCCACCACAGTACTTCACCGAGCTCACCAACAGCATCAACCGTATGGCCGAACAAAACCAAGCCCTAATCAATGCTTTGCTACAAAGAAACCTCCCTATACCTCCACCTCCAGATATTCCACCCCACCCAGAACAAGTTCCAGGCCATACTGTCCCACAACCCGACCCTCTCAACTCGGGAGGTTTGCAGCCTCCTCACCCACATATGCACCCGCCTCCTCCACCCCCACGTCCATCAGTCATAGCTTCAGCTCCAGAAGGAGAAGCTAGCAGTGTCCAACATCTGTCTCCCCTCTGGCGGCGACAACATTCCCCTCTGGGACGCCGAACTCCGAGCCATGAAACTCCAGCTCCAAGGGGTTATGCAGAATATCCAACATAAGCCCTCCACCACAGCAAACTCCCCATTTGTCGCCTCCATCCGAGACAAACCCCTACCCGCCAAGTTCAAAATGCCTACCATCGACCCCTTTGACGGAACGACCGACCCCGTCGACCACCTGGAGACCTACCGTACCCTCATGATCCTCCATGCTTTCCCTGACGAGATCATGTGCCGAGCCTTTCCCGTGACACTGAAGGGGTCAGCTCGGCTATGGTTCAGCCAGTTGCCACCGGACTCGGTCTCCACATTCCAACACCTCAGTGATTCCTTCCTGAACCACTTCATCGGGGCCCCAACGCCAGCGACGTCCGGTCGACCCCACACTCCCTCAGGAACATCCTAAATCGTCAGACCGAGGGGGAGTCACTGCGCAGCTTTGTCACTCGCTTCAACACCGAAGCCTTACAAGTTGCTGAAAACGACGATGAAGTCATCCTCACGGCCTTCATGGCTGGTCTGCGGTCATCCGATTTCCTCTTCTCCCTCTCCAAGAACCCCCCGACATCCATGGCAGCCTTGCTCTCCAAAGCCCAAAAGTACATGAACGCCGAGGATTCTCTAGCCGCCCGGCAAGACTCCACGGCTAAATATCTGGCCCCTAGAGAAAAGAGAAAAGACCAAGAACCCAGTAATGCCCGGCATCATAACCAAACACCCCGCTATGCCGACCGACCTCCTCGCGCCGACCGGTCAGCCCCAACCAGACCCCCCGGTCGGTTCGAGCAATACACCCCCCTCAATACTCCCATAGAACAAGTTCTTCACCAGATTCAACGCGACTACCCCCTCAAATGGCCCCTTCCTCCACGGAACCCTTCCAACCGTAAAGACCAGTCCAAATACTGCCGTTTCCACCAGGATCATGGCCACAACACCGACGACTGCATCAGCCTCAAAGACCAAGTGGAGACCCTCATTCGCCAGGGGCGCCTGAGCCGATTCACAGATACCCGCCCTCAGCAGAGGCAAAGGACCGAACCCCGCAGAGACAATCACAGGCATACCCCTCCAAGGCGACCAGCTCAACCAGACCAAGGGCATGACCGACCCCGCCAACAACCCCGGCCCCAAGGTAATCCGCCTCCGCCAGTTGGTGAAATCAGAGTTATTTCAGGTGGCCTTGCCTGTGGTGGACCGTCTCGCTCAGCTTAGAGGGCGGAGCTTAGAAAGATACGGCAGGGCTCAGACAAGACAGTGGCCACGGTCGACCGACCCCCCAAACAACCCAAACAGTGGACAGAGCCCATTACCTTCACGGACGCCGACTGCACAGGCATCCGTTATCCCCACGATGATCCCCTTGTCATCTCCGCTGTCCTCTCCAATTATAAGGTCAGAAGAGTCCTCATCGATAATGGCAGTTCCTCGGACATCATTTTCCTCAACTGCTTCCGCCAGCTGAAGATCGGGGAAGAGAGCCCTGTCCCCACTCCAAACTCCTCTGGTCGGTTTCACCGGCGACCGGGTGACTTCTGTCGGCTCCATTGATCTCCCCATCACCATTGGAGAGTACCCACGACAGACCACGAAGTTGCTTACTTTCCTTGTTGTTGACTGCCCCTCTGCTTACAACATCATCCTCGGCCGCACCGCCCTTAATGCCTTCCAAGCCATCACATCCACCTACCACCTTGCCCTCAAGTTCCCTACCGATTTCGGGGTCGGAACGGTGAGAGTGGGAACAGACCGTCGCTAGAGAATGTTATGTGGCCTCGCTTAAAGAGATCAAACTGAAGGAGGCAATGGTCATTGAAGGGCTTGACGTCCGAGATGAGGAGGAACTGATCAGAGGCGAACCTGTGGAGGAACTCGTCGAAGTTAACATCGATCCCACCAACCCGCTCAAAACAGCTAAAATCGGCAGCCAACTGCCCCCCCCAAGCAAAGGCCGACCTCACTGCCCTCCTGACCGAACACAGGGACGTCTTCGCTTGGACTCATGCAGACATGCCAAGGCATCGACCCCTCTTTCATCACCCACCGCCTCAGCATCGAGCCTCATTTCCGACCTTACCGACAAAGGCAGCGTATTTTCCATCCAGAACGCAACAACCTCATAGCTGCAGAGGTTGACAAACTTCTAGAGGCCCAGTTTATCCGAAATGTGGACTATCCCAAGTGGCTGTCCAACGTGGTCCTGGTCCGCAAACACAATGGCAAGTGGCGTCTCTGCGTCGACTACTCCGACTTGAACCGAGCTTGTCCCAAAGATAGCTATCCTCTCCCCCGCATTGATCTGCTGGTTGACGCCACGGCCGGTCATCAAATGCTCAGCTTCATGGATGCTTTTTCAGGGTACAACCAAATCGTGATGCACTCATCCGACCAGGAACACACATCTTTCATCACTGACCGGGGCACCTACCACTACCGTGTCATGCCGTTCGGACTAAAGAATGCTGGGGGCCACCTACCAACGTTTAGTCAATACAGTCTTCCACCATCAGATCGGACGGAACATGGAAGTGTATGTGGATGACATGCTGGTCAAGAGTAAACTCTCCACTGACCACCTCACCGACCTCCGAGAGACTTTTGCCACCCTCCGCAAATATCAAATGAAGCTCAACCCAGAGAAGTGCGCCTTTGGCGTAGGCTCTGGCAAATTCCTGGGTTTCATGGTCAGTCAGCGCGGCATCGAGGCCAACCCAGAGAAGATCAAGGCCTTGATCGAGATGCAGTCACCCAAAAACCGTTAAAGAGGTCCAAAGACTCACCGGCAGAGTGGCAGCCCTCAACCGTTTCATCTCCCGCGCAACGGATAAGTGCCTGCCATTTTTCAAAGTCCTGCGGCAGACTTTTGAGTGGACAACTGAATCAGAAGAAGCCTTTCAACAGTTAAAACAGTGCATGGCCAATCCTCCCCTCCTCTCACAGGCAATTACCGGCGAGCCCCTCTTCCTCTACCTAGCAGTATCAAGCACTGCAATCAGCGCAGCACTCATCAGAGAGGACGGCTCAGTTCAACGGCCGGTCTACTACATCAGTCGGGCTCTCAGGGGAGCAGAGCAGAACTACCCCTTATTAGAAAAGCTGTCCCTGGCCCTGGTCACCGCCTCCAGGCGACTCCGCCCCTACTTCCAAGCCCATTCCATAGTGCTTCTCACCGACCAGCCACTGAAGAAGGTCATGCAGCAACCAGAGCTCTCAGGAAGACTTATGCAGTGGTCTGTAGAACTAAGCCAGTATGACATCTCTTATCGCCCCCGGACAGCAATCAAGGGGCAAGCCATAGCCGACTTCATCTTGGAATTCACCAATCCGACCCCAACCACTAACCCTCCAACCCCACCAACCCCGCCCGAGCCCGAAGACCCTCATTGTTGGACACTCAATGTCGACGGCTCGTCTCGCAGGGAAGGAAGCGGAGCTGGTCTCATCCTAACATCCCCCGAAGGGGGTTACTTCAAATGTGCCCTCCGCCTCTTGTTTTCGGCCAGCAACAATGAGGCCGAGTACGAAGCATTGATAGCAGGACTTCGTCTAGCCAAAGACATTGGTGTTAGCCACATTCGCGTGTTCAGTGACTCCCAACTTATCGTCGGCCAGATCACGGGTGAATTCGATGCCAGGGACACCACAATGCGGACTTACAGGGACATGGCGCTCACACTTGTCCGTCTCTTCAACACTTTCCAGATTAGACACATACCTCGGGCGGAGAACTCCAAAGCAGATGAGATGGCCCAGCTGGCCTCCGCCGATCAATCCGACCTCAGCCATGGAGTTCGCCTCGAATACCTGACACACCCGGCCATCTCACCCGACCTGCAAGAAGTGCACTTTCTCCAGATGGAACCCATTCCTTGGGCATCCGACATCTTCCTCTTCTTGACCACTGGTGAACTCCCAGATGACCAACACCAGGCTGCCAAAGTCAGAGCCCGGTCAGCTAACTACATTCTGGTCGACGGCCTCCTTTACAAGCGCGGTTTTTTCACGACCGTACCTGCGGTGTCTCAGCCCCGCCCAAGCAACCTATGTAATGCAAGAGATCCATGAAGGAATCTGCGGCAATCATTCGGGCGGCAGGTCTCTTGCACACAAAGTACTCCGCACAGGCTACTTCTGGCCGACCCTCAACAAAGATGCCTCTGATTTCGTGCTGAAATGCGACAAGTGTCAGCGTTTCGCCAACATCCCCCACGCTCCTCCCACTGAGCTGATCAATCTCTGCAGCCCTTACCCGTTCGCCAAATGGGGTATCGACCTGGTTGGTCCACTTCCCACCGGGCGAGGCCAGACCAAGTTCGCAATTGTCGCCATTGATTACTTCACCAAGTGGGTCGAGGCAGAACCCCTCGCCACAATCACCGAGCGGAATACCACCAAGTTTATCTGGCAATCGATTGTCTGCAGATTTGGCATCCCTCAGGCCATCGTCTCCGACAATGGCAAACAGTTCGACAATGCTAAATACAGGAAGTTTTGTGCAGATCTCCAGATTCAACCATGCTTCTCTTCCCCCGGTCACCCCCAAGCAAATGGCCAGGTGGAGGTCACCAACCGCTCTCTCCTGAAGATCATCAAAACTAAACTCGAAGCTGCTAAAGGCCTCTGGGCTGAGGAACTACCACATGTACTCTGGGCTTACCGAACTACTGCCCGAACTCCCACGGGGGAAACCCCTTTTCGCTTAACATATGGCGCCGAGGCGGTCATTCCTGTGGAAGTCGGTCTGCCCACCCCCAGGACCTTACACCCGGATCTCGCCTCAGCCGAAGAACTCCGTCGAGCAGACCTGGACCTCATCGAGGAGCTCAGAGAGACTGCCGCCGTCAGGTTGGCTTCGTACCAGCAGAAAATGAGAACACATTATAACCGTAGAGTCCGACCACGGGAGTTCTTTCCTGGCGACCTTGTCCTGAGAGAAGCAACTCTTGCCACAAAGAATCCAACCGAGGGCAAGTTGGCAGCCAAATGGGAAGGGCCCTACGTGGTGAAGGCCCGCCCGCGGCCAGGCACTTATCGACTTCAAGACATGGATGACCGAGACCTTCCCCATCCATGGAATGCTGAACATTTGAAGCGTTACTATCAATGAATCCTTACTTTTGTATTCATGGAATTGTTGTCATTTTCCTTTTTCAATACATAATATAAATATCGACTGGAGTTCCCACTTTCTATAATTCAATTGTCTGAATGTAGCTTATATTTGCAGCAGCACTTTCAAAAGCGCCAGTCCGACCTGAGCACTTCCAAAAGCCTCAGTCCGACCTGAGCACTTCCAAAAAGCCTCAGTCCGACCTGAGCACCTCCAAAAGCCTCAGTCCGACCTGAGCACTTTCAAAAGCCTCAGTCAGATCTGAGCACTTCCAAAAGCCTCAGTCCGACCTGAGCACTTCCAAAAAGCCTCAGTCCGACCTGAGCACCTCCAAAAGCCTCAGTCCGACCTGAGCACTTTCAAAAGCCTCAGTCAGATCTGAGCACTCTCAAAAGCCTCAGTCCGACCTGAGCACTTCCAAAAGCCTCAGTCAGACCTGAGCACTCTCAAAAGCCTCAGTCCGACCTGAGCACTTCCAAAAGCCTCAGTCAGACCTGAGCACTCTCAAAAGCCTCAGTCCGACCTGAGCACTTCCAAAAGCCTCAGTCCGACCTGAGCACTTCCAAAAAGCCTCAGCCAGACCTGAGCACTTCCAAAAAGCCTCAGTCCGACCTGAGCACCTCCAAAAGCCTCAGTCCGACCTGAGCACTTTCAAAAGCCTCAGTCAGATCTGAGCACTCTCAAAAGCCTCAGTCCGACCTGAGCACTTCCAAAAGCCTCAGTCAGACCTGAGCACTCTCAAAAGCCTCAGTCCGACCTGAGCACTTCCAAAAGCCTCAGTCCGACCTGAGCACTTCCAAAAAGCCTCAGTCCGACCTGAGCACTTCCAAAAGCCTCAGTCCGACCTGAGCACTTCCAAAAAGCCTCAGCCAGACCTGAGCACTTCCAAAAGCCTCAGTCCGACCTGAGCACTTTCAAAAAGCCTCAGTCCGACCTGAGCACTTCCAAAAGCCTCAGTCCGACCCTGAGCACTTTCAAAAGCTTCAAAAGCCTCAGCCAGACCTGAGCACTTTCAAAAGCCTCAGTCCGACCTGAGCACTTTCAAAAGCCTCAGTCAGATCGAGCGCTGAGCACTTTCGCAAGCCTCAACAGCCGCAGTCAGAACCATCTGAAAGCTCGTAAAGCAAACCACTCAGTCATGATCCGACGCTTAACCACAATTTCAAGATAATTTGACACTTAGTCATATTTCAAAGATGTCCTCCCATATTTCATTTGCCAATCACATCTTCAACGTTACATTTCAGTCTATTCTTTCAAGGTAATTTGACACTTAGTCAATATTTTAAAACCGTTCTCTCCTATTTTCATTCGACACTTTGTTTTACATCTTCAACATTATGTGTCAGTGCACTTTCATGCCCATTCAACTTGAAACATTATTTTCCCATTCACTCTGTATTAGAAAATTCCTCATCCTATTTTGGCCTGGATTTTGGCATGACTTTAGTGCCCTACTGCCTGGCAGCAGCATTCGCTGAAAACATCAGTGCACCAAATAAAAAAAAAAAAAACAACACAAAGGCCAAACCAACACAAAGGCAAATACACTGGAATGATCAATTAGAACCATAAGTGCCATTTTATTCATTCAAGAATGTGAGCACCAATTACTTACATCCCTTCAAAAAAAAAAAAAAAAAAAAAAAAAAAAAAATGTGTGTATACACAAAATACAAACTTCTAACTACACCTATCCTTCCGATCACTCCTCCTCCTCACTCGAGATAAGATCCGCTTCTTCTACACCCTCGTCCAGGGGGGTCTGGGCCACATCATCCTCCCCCACTGTCACCCTGCTAAAGTCAAGCTCTGGGAACAGCTCTTCAGCCTTGCGCCTGAACCATTTGCCACCCGCTGTCCCAGTACTCTGCCATTTCATGCTTATAAAAGTCTGACCGTTGGAAGCTCTCTATGACTTCAGACTCAGGCCTTCCTTCAGCCGTTGTCCGCGATGGGCCAGCCCCCCCGGACTCCTCCCTCGCCAGGCTGCTCGCCACTGCAGCATCAATGGCCATCTGAAACTCAGGCGACCCTTTGAATTGCTCAATCGCTGCCGTGTATAGATCGGGGTAAGCAGCCCTCTCAGAGGCTGCCTTCGCCCTCTCCTCATCCAACTCTCTCTGAAGGGCCGCCTTCTCAGCAGAAGCTTTGGCATCTCAGCTTCTAACTCCCTCTGCAAGGCCTCCCTCTCAGCCACTGCCCTTCTTCGCTCCTCCTCTATCTCCTTCTTTAGGCTCCCCCCTTTCCGCCGTTGCCTTCTCCATCTCCGCTTCCAACTCCCTCACCAGCCTCCCTCTCTCTTCGTCTGCCTTGGCAAGCCCGTCTTCCAACTCCTTTTGCAGAGCCTTAACCTTAGCATCTGCCTCATCTTTTTGCCTCACCAGCTCTTCGTTGCTGTTCATGGCTTCTTCGTGCCGATCGTTGGCGATGGCACAGGCTTGTCGGGACTCTTCCAACCTCTTTTGCTCGCCGACCAGTTGGAACTCGAGTGACACAACCTTTCGGCGTGCATCCTCCAGATCCAGCTTGACTGCTTGCAACTCAGCCTGAGCCTTCTCCCAACTTGTCTTCTCAACCTTCAGCTTGGCCAGCTGTGCCTCTGCCTTCTCTGTCTTGATTTTTGCAGCCCCAGACCTTCCTAAAGAGGGCCCCTGCCAAAGTCGTCACCTCCATCTGTGCAGAACACAACCCCCTGAAGAGGTCTGCCTCGTTAAACATTGAAGCTGAGCGCAGGCCTGACTCCTCCACGATCCTCACCAAACGCTCAGCCCCTGCCCTGGCTGGGCCTTCCTCCCCCTCCAGCCGCCCACCCACCGCGCGCGCATGATAAATAGCCGTCTTCACGCCAACCCCCTCCCTCCTGAGGTGCAGGACTCCTTGGCATCTGCTGCCCCCCACTTGGCTCAGAACTGGCCAAGCCCCCTATCACTTGAATTGCGGGGGGCGACCTCTACCGCTTCTGGAGCATCCCTGACCACAGGGGTCTCCACCACAGCTGGGACCTCCTTCACCTTCTTGGGCTCAGTCTCCCCTGCGGCCTCCACAGGGGCACTTCTCTTCTTCCTTTTCCTCTTCGGAGCCCCCCCATCATCCCTGGCCTTCTCTCTCACAGGATCCACAGGGAGTTTTTGTGGCTCGAACTTACTCAAGTCCTTCTCCCCCAACGGTTTTGGGCGAGGCCTGATCCTCTCCTTCGCGATCGGCTGTGGGGGTCGGTCGTCTTGTGCTTTCGCGAACATGGCGGCCTTGGCAAGGATTGCCTGATCCTCAGCCTCCTGAGTTTTTCTCCTTGCCTCTAATTCCGCTCGGTCAAGATCCCCACCGACCGGCTGAGGACCCAGCCCTGCCTCAAACAGTGCAGAAGGCTGCACAAGGTCATCCCATCTCGCCTTCTCTTTTTCCCTCCATTCTTTCACCTCTTCACCCTCTCCCCAGCCTCAGCCCCCAGTCTTGCCTCTACCGTCTTGATTGGCACTTTCCAGATGGTGCGCACCCCAGGCCCCCCGTTGGCAGAAACATAGAACCACCGCGCCCGCCATCCCTTGATTGATGTGGGGAGCCCAGCCACCAACCCTTTCCCCCGCCACCGCCTGCAAGGTGACCCACGTCTCTTGTTGCCCCCGAGGCCTTGTAACAAGCGAAGAACTCCTCCACCGTCATCGACCCCCCCTCACTTGCCTTTGGCCAGGCACTTGCGCAGGATAGCACGATTTTCCAAGCATTGGGCATCAGCTGACCCGGAGCCACTTCTAGGTGGTTGAGCACGTCCACCACTATTCGAGGCAGTGGCAACCTCAACCCCCCCTTTAGAGCTTCTTCGTACAGGGAAAATGCCCCTGGCCTAACGTCCGATGGCCTCTCCGCTGACGTTGGCAACAACAACTCCACTTCCGCCGGAATTTGGTACTTCTCGCGGATAGCCCCCACCTCCGCCTCCGTTATCGTCGATTTGTCCGCCTTTGTGTGCCAATGGTCCGGCTCCGCCTGACTGATTGGCGTCGGCGCTGCAATCATGGTGGAGCCACCGAAACGTCTCGCTGGTTCCCCCACCCTCTCCGTTCTGTACTGGGCAGCTAATTCTTCAGCATCATCGTCCCCCAGAGGATCCACTCTCACATTCACGTCTTCTTCTTGCGCCATTCTTACAGTGTGTCTGCGGATCGCTTCTGACGCAGGCCCTAAGAAGTTGAAGAAATGCTCCAATGGTGTATCGCGAGCAACAAACGGTTGTAACACTTGGAATATTTTGGGTTCTTGAGAACAAGTAAGTAAAGCGAACAATACCAAAAGCCCACGGTTTACCCGTATTCCAAGGATCCAAATTAATTTTCGCCAGTTTGAAAAGTTTTCAAATCATCCGCCAAAACTGCCTCCTTAATACCCATAATAATGCCTTGACGTTTCGCTTCTAATCTGACGTTTGACCCTTCCCCTCCCTCAAAACTTCTGCCCACGTGTATGGCCTGGATGCATTGACTTCTGCCCTCACTTGTCTTTTCCACTTCAACTCATCACGTGACACGCCGCCTCTTGAGCCCCGCGCCCTTCCACTCGTCCACCTGCTCGGCCACCCTCACGGGCCGGCCTCGGCCGACCTCACGGTCGGCCTCACCCGCTCGACCACCCTCACGGTCGGCCTCACCCCCGCTCGGCCACCCTCACGGTCGGCCTCACCCGCTCGGTCGGCCTCACCTGCTCAGCCACCCTCACGGTCGGCCTCACCCGCTCGGCCACCCTCACGGTCGGCCTCACCCCGCTCGGCCACCCTCACGGTCGGCCTCACCCGCTCGGTCGGCCTCACCTGCTCGGCCACCCTCACGGCCGGCCTCGGCCGACCTCACGGTCGGCCTCACCCGCTCGGCCACCCTCACGGTCGGCCTCACCTGCTCAGCCACCCTCACGGTCGGCCTCACCCGCTCGGCCACCCTCACGGTCGGCCTCACCCGCTCGGCCACCCTCACGGTCGGCCTCACCCGCTCGGTCGGCCTCACCTGCTCGCCACCCTCACGGCCGGCCGGCCTCACCCGCTCGGCCACCCTCACGGTCGGCCTCACCTGCTCAGCCACCCTCACGGTCGCCCCCTCCGGCACGGCCGCCCTCACGGTCGGCCCTATGCTCTCCCCCCACCGATCCGATCCATCTTCCCTCTTATTATTCCCTTCGTTGGACTAAAGCTGCACTCGGGAATGGGGGACTACTGACAGGGGTAGGCCCACAGGGACCACGGCCCATCATGAGTAAACCCAAGCCCACCAATTAAGCCCCATTGCACAACCCGGGCGGTAAAACCCAGCATCACTGGAAGCCAACTGGACAGGGAAGACCAATGACATTCGGACACGCGGCGGATGCAGGACAGGCCACGTCAGCAGACAAAGATCTGCAGAGTTATTGCCACAGCACATCACCATTAATGCGATCCATCAGAACATTTATTGCGACAACACTTCTCAGCCGGCACGGCACCTCCTCACCCTGAACAAGGCAAATCACGACACAAGCTTTCGGCGGGGAAAAGCCCAGAATAGCAGAGGTAACGAAATGATTACCAAAGGATATAAG
>CM069903.1:177993245-178157245 GCA_036172215.1 Camellia granthamiana
TTTTGATATAATAATAGATAATGTGATATAATTTAAAAAGTTTTAGATCTTTTTATTTTATATAACAGGTAGAATCATTATTTTAAAGTGATAATGTTATAACATATATTGACATAGTAATTGGTATATCAATTGGCAACAATGTTACAGACCACTAAATTTCTACCACTAATACCACCACTAATGATGTGGAAAGTAAAAAAAAAAAAGAAAAAAATAAAACTAAGACACAAAATACATGTGGCAGTGGATGGGACCCACTGCCACATAATTAGAGCAACTACTAATTAGTGATCTGTATCATTTTTCTATCAATTGGTATGTAGTATCATAAAAAATCGAGCTTGGACTATCTCCAGTTGGCTAGTCCAGTTGGACGGTCCATTCCGGCCTAGTATGGGCCCATTATGGATCCGTCTCAACTATTCAAACCGTTCAATCTGTATGACTCTTTGAGTATTTTATCTCTGTAAAAATCATATTAATCAAATAACAATAACTACTTGATTAGATCATATTTGTATGAATAATTTATTTTTGAAATCATAATTATCGCTGATACAAATTTGATCTAATCAAGTGACTATCAATATTCGATTAACGTAATTTTTTGCAGAGATAAAATATTTGATAAAGTTTACACATTGAACGGTTTGGATTATTGATCTGGGTTTCATCATGGGCCCACAAAAACCCAATAAGACTCTCCAATCTAATTTTAGACTGAAAAAAAGCCACTACCTGAAGAATTTATCTTCACCACAAAAAAGTTCACAAAGAACAAATATATATATATATATTATGTTTAAATCTTAAATTTATCAAAAGAAAAGAAATGATAATACTTACACATTTTCATTTTTTCTAAATAATCAAATAAAAATAATAATAATAAATTCAGACAAGTATTTATTTATTTAGGATTGGTTTGGGATGTTCTAAAAAAGTGTACTTTTTGACTTATTGACTTATATAGGTTGGGTTTGGATTGGGTTTGATGTGATGTGTTAGAGAGGTGGTGTGATTTAAATAAGATGATGTGACTTAAATAGGATAGTGACTTTTTTGACTTTTTGTATTATTTATGCCAAACTTGACCTTAATCGAATTGAATGAGATATTCTGGCTACATGTCTCCTCCAAAAAAATTTATTTTTTATTTTTTTATTAGCGTCTCCTCCGTATGCTGGTTTGTTTTGTTCTGTTTTGTCATGTTTGGCTGATAGAGGTCAGTGTTGGTCTGCTTTGTGTTGGGTATACTTCCTTATTGGAGTGTGGGACTCAATTGATTTTGAAAAAAGAGTTTTAATTTGGCTTGGTTTAGGTATAATATATTTTTATATATTATATTTGTGGAGGTCCAATTCAATTTGGATACAATTAGAGTTTGATTACAAAATCCTAGATTAACAATATATATATATATATATATTGTTTTAGTGTGCTGTGCCGCATATACAGAACAACATTGAAAATAAATTTGGTGGGTTTTTCAATTGGTGTTGATTGTGTAGTGTTTTTGACTTGGTTAAATTCAATGCCTTGTTGCTGCTTTGGTTCGGTTGGCTGCTTTGGATTCGGCTGTTTGGGTTAATTATTTTGGGTCTTCTTCAACTCTGGTTCTGAAGATTTTGGTTCATCTATTTGGTGAGGTCTTTCCTCTTGTTTATTTGTGATTATTTGGAATTTACCTAAGGGTGATTTTGTGAGACCATTAGTGTCTCGTTTGTAATCGTTTGGAACTTATTTGGTTGATAGTGGAATCGGATTTCGATCCCGTGGACGTACCTCACATTGAGGGAACCACGTAAAAATTCTTGTATTGCTTCTGATTTAATTTTTCTGCATTAGTTTTTATTCCCATTGATTGATTTACTTGTGGGGATCACATCGATTTTCCCTAACAACTGGTATCAGAGCTTATGGTTTATTTGGGTTTAATTATTTGTGTAAATAAATGGAGGGGAATGTGGGTCGCATGTCTAGTTTCAATGGAAGTAATTGGGTAACTTGGAAAACTAAAATGGAGGACCTATTATTTTGTAAAGACTTGTATGGACCCATTAAAGGTGATAGTGGCAAACCTGATGATATGAAAGATGATGAGTAGAAGAGGCTTAATCGAAAAGCCGTTGGTATTATCCGTCAATGGATTGATGACAGTGTGTTTCATCATGTTGCTACTGAAACTTCAGCACATGATTTATGGAAAAAATTAGAGAGTCTTTATGATAGAAAATCAGCCACAAATAAAGCCTTTTCTGTTTCGTAAGTTGGTTAATTTAAAATATAAAGAGGGCAGCCCTATTCCGGAATATCTGAATGAAATAAAGAGTATTGTTAACCAACTTGCTTCTATGAAAATTATTTTTGATGATGAGTTGCAGGCTTTGATGCTACTTAGTTCCTTACCCGAAAGTTGGGAGACTTTGGTTGTGACAGTTAGTAATTCGGCACCTGATGGAGTTGTCACAATGGGCCAAGTCACTAGTAGCTTGTTGAATGAAGAAACTAGAAGAAAATCAGCGGGTTCCTCTCATTCAGAAGCATTTGTTGTTAGAGGCCAAAGCAAAACAAGGGGGAGGAGTAAGACTCCTTATGGTCGTGATCAAAGCAGTGACAAATCAAATGATGGTTCTTTTTCAAAGAAAGACATTGAGTGCTATTATTGCCATAAGAAAGGGCACATGAAGCGGGAATGCCGAAAGCTCAAGAATAAGGAGAAAAGGCGTGACAAAAGTGTGGATAAGAAGCAAGAAGACACAACGGCAGTTACTATCGATGATCTCATGGTCGTTTGTGAAGATGATTGTATCAATTTTGTGGGCCAAGAGAGCAGTTGGGTGATTAATTCTGGTGCTTTTTTTCATGTGACTTCTCGAGTTGATTTCTTCACTACCTACACTGCAAGAGATTATGGTTCTGTTCGAATGGGTAATGAAGGTTTGTCCAAGATTATCGGCATGGGTGATGTTTGCTTGGAAACAAATTTGGGCTGCAAATTGTTGCTTAAAGATTTGAGGCATGTTCCCGACATTCGCCTCAGTTTGATCTCTACTGGGAAGCTAGATGATGAAGGCTTCAACAACAAATTTGGTGATGGAATATGGAAGCTCACAAAAGGTTCTTTGGTAGTGGCTAAGTGCAAGAAGACTCATACACTTTATTCAATGCAAGAAAAAATTTGTAAAGGTGTTGTCAATGCACTTGAAGATGATACTTCTACTGAATTGTGACACAGGCGACTTGGGCACATGAATGAAAAGGGGCTGCAAGTTTTGTTCAAGAAAGAGTTTCTACCCGGTTTGAAAGGTACACATCTTAAAACTTGTGTTCATTGTTTGGCGGGTAAACAACATAGAGTTTCTTTTCATAAAAATGTTGCTTCTAGAAAAGAAAAGGTTTAGGAGTTGATTCATTCGGATGTTTGTGGTCCTTTGAAAGTTAGAACACATAGTGGTGCACTTTATTTTATTACTTTCATTGATGATTATTCAAGGAAAGTTTGGCCTTTTCTACTAAAAACTAAAGATCAAGTTCTAGAAGTATTTAAGCATTTTCAGGCCATGGTTGAAAGAGAAACAGGGCAGAAATTGAAGTGCATCTGATCAGACAATGGTGGTGAATACATTGGGCCATTTGATGAGTATTGTCGTAGCCAAGGTATTCGGCATCAAAAGACACTTAAGAAGACTCCTCAACAAAATGGAGTTGCCGAGAGGATGAACCGCACCATTGTGGAAAGAACAAGGTGTTTGCTTTCATAAGCTAAATTGCCAAGATCCTTTTGGGGTGAGGCAATGAGTACAGCGGTTGACGTGATCAATTTGTCTCCTTGCTATCCTTTGAATGGTGATGTTCCTCAAAGAGTTTGGACTGGCAAAGATGTGTCTTATGAGCACTTGAGAGTGTTTGGTTGCCGAGCTTTTGTTCACATTCCAAAGGATGAGAGGTCCAAGCTTGATAGTAAGTCAAGACAATGTATTTTTCTTGGCTATAGGCGTGATGAATTCGGGTATAGATTATGGGATCCGGTCGACAAGAAAGTTATTCGAAGCCGTGATGTTGTGTTTCTTGAAGACCAAACAATTGAAGACTTTGGTAAAGGTGATCAACTGGAGCCAAAAACTAGTGATCTCATTGATATGGATCCATCTCCTTCATCTTCAGTTGATGATGAAAATGGGGGAGATGTGCAGCCACCTATTGAAGATATAGAGGATGATGCTAATCCTAATGAAGTTGAGTCAGAAATTAAGGAAGAGCATCCAACTCAAGAACCGCCACCACAACTTGAGTTGAGGAAATCTACAAGGGACCGACAACCGTCAAGAAAGTATTCTCCCAATGAGTTTGTGTTGATTTCTGATCAAGGGGAGCCGGAGAGCTACCAAGAAGCAATTGAGCATGCAAAGAAAGGTGATTGGAAAAAGGCCATGGAAGAGGAGATGAATTCCTTACTTGAAAATCACACTTATGATTTAGTAAAGTTTCCTAAGGGGAGGAAAATTCTAAAAAATAAGTGGGTCTTCAAATTGAAGAATGATGGCAAGAATCTGAGGTACAAGGCACGTCTTGTTGTGAAAGGCTTTGAGCAAAAGAAAGGTATTAACTTTGACGAGATTTTCTCACCGGTTGTAAAGATATCTTCTATTCGGGTTGTACTTGGCATGGCTGCAAGTATGAACCTTGAAGTTGAGCAACTTGATGTGAAGACCGCATTTCTTCATGGTGATCTTGAAGAAGAAATTTACATGGAGCAACCGGAAGGTTTTGTGGAAAAAGGGAAAAAGAAATTTATTTGCAAATTGAAGAAAAGTTTGTATGGCCTCAAGCAAGCTCCACGGCAATGGTACAAAAAATTTGACTCTTTCATGATGAATAATGGTTTTTCTAAAACCACTTCGGATCATTGTGTGTTTGTGAAAAATTTCCCGGATGGCAAATTTATTATTCTTTTGCTTTATGTTGATGACATGCTAATTGTGGGTCAAGATTCTACCATGATAAACAGGTTGAAGTTAGAGTTGAGTAAATCTTTTGCTATGAAAGATTTGGGGCTGGCAAAACAAATACTTGGTATGAAAATTGTTCGTGATCGCAAAGAGGGACTGATTTGGTTGTCTCAAGAGAGCTACATTGAGAAAGTTCTTGAGAGGTTCAACATGGATAAAGCAAAGCCGGTTGGTTGTCCATTTGCGGGTCACTTCAAACTTAGTTCGAATCAATGTCCTACAAGTGAGAAAGACAAAGAAGAGATGTTGAAAGTTCCTTATGCTTCAGCAGTTGGTTCTTTGATGTACGCCATGGTTTGTACAAGGCTGGATATTGCTCACGCCGTTGGTGTGGTGAGTCGGTTTCTCTCTAATCCGGGTAAAGAACATTGGGCAGCGGTAAAATGGATTCTAAGATATCTTCGAGAGACTTCGAAAGTGTGTTTGTGTTTTGGGGATGCTAAGCCGATGCTTGATGGGTTCACAGATTCTGACATGGCTGGTGATGTTGATTCTAGGAAATCTACTTTGGGGTATTTGATGACTTTTGTAGGGGGAGCTGTGGTATGGCAATCTAAATTACAAAAATGTGTTGCTCTCTCAACTACCGAAGCTGAATTTATTGCCATTACAGAAGCTTGCAAAGAAGAGTTATGGTTGAAGAAATTTTTGCAAGAGTTGGGTTTGAAACAAGAAAAGTATGTGTTTTATTGTGATAGTCAAAGTGCTATTCACTTGAGTAAAAATTCTACTTTTCATTCGAGATCGAAACATATTGATGTGAGATACCATTGGATTCGTGATGTGTTAGATTCGAAATTGTTACAACTCGAAAAGGTTCACACAAATGATAATATTTCGGATATGTTGACAAAGACTTTGTCGAAGGACAAACATTTAAAGTGTCGAACTTTGGCGGGTATGGTTGATGTCTCTACCTAAGTCGGTAGGGGGAGAATTGTTGGGTATACCTCCTTATTGGAGTGTGGGACCCAATTGGTTTTGGAAAAAGAGTTTTAATTTGGCTTGATTTAGGTATAATATATTTTTATATATTATATTTGTGGAGGCCCAATTCAATTTGGATACAATTAGGGTTTGATTACAAAACTCTAGATTAACAATATATATATATTATTTTAGTGTGCTGTGCCGCATATACAGAACAACATTGAAAATAAATTTGGTGGGTTTTTCAATTGGTGTTGATTGTGTAGTGTTTTTGACTTGGTCAAATTCAATGCCTTGTTGCTGCTTTGGTTCAGTTGGCTGCTTTGGATTCGGCTGTTTAGGTTAATTATTTTGGTCTTCTTCAACTCTGGTTCTGAAGATTTTGGTTCATCTATTTGGTGAGGTCTTTCCTCTTGTTTATTTGTGATTATTTGGAATTCACCTAAGGGTGATTTTGTGAGACCATTAGTGTCTCGTTTGTAATCATTTGGAACTTATTTGGTTGATAGTGGAATCGGATTTCGATCCCGTGGACGTACCTCACATTGAGGGAACCACGTAAAAATTCTTGTGTTGCTTCTGATATAATTTTTCCGCATTAGTTTTTATTCCCATTGATTGATTTACTTGTGGGGAATCACATCGATTTTCCCTAACACTTTGTTGGTATGCATTGCTAGTGGGCTGCTTTGCTAGTTTGTGTTAATCTGTTTTGATATGTTTGCTCTGGCTACTCAACTAGCAGCAACATTGGTTTGGGGTCTAGTAGTAGCAGTGGTTCAGTGGGTCAGATTGCTCAGCTGTGCTGTTGTTGCTGTGGTGTTTTGGTTTGTTTCATTAATTGGTTTCTCATCAACTTTGGGGGTGCTAGCAAATGATAGGATGAACTTTTTAGTGCCAATCTAGTTGGGATGATTTAACTCATTGTGATGCTCTTGCATTTCCCTTTTCTTTATTGGTGTAATTTATTTTATACCTTATATTTGATCTTTACATTAATAAAGTCTCTTTTTTACCGATCAAAAAAAAATATTAGTGTCTCCTCCAAATGGTTAATAGTCTCATGGTATTTTTAATTCAGCCGAATTGTTCATAGTATCATAAGATTCATAGAATTAGCCATATAATAACTTCATTCATTGGTTAAAATTAATCCTCTCATCTTATCTCATTTTATATTTCACTTTAATTAAACAGAATACTAATACTCTCATCATGGTTTTATTGATATCATCTATTATTTTATGTATTAGAGAGAGCATCTCAAGCCCTTATTTAGATTTGATCAAACACACACACTTTTTCTGTTCCAACCATTGCATTAATCCATATCAAATGAGGAAAAACAAAAAATTTCATCAAACTAAGAGAGATTCATCGTTCATCAAATTTTTGTAAATAACCGTTGGTTGTGTAGAGACTTCATCGTACACCGGACGATCGACTGGTTGTCCTCCCGGTCAATCGATTGTTTGATGAAAATTAAAAAATAAATATTGGAACACGTAATATCAAATGAAATTTTTCATCAAATCTTTACTCAATTTTTTTTTAAAAAAAAATTGAGTAAACATTATAAATGCCCTTACTACTATCATAATATTACAAATGTACATGCCATCAAACATGAACTAAATTCAAATAGCTTGTATTGAGGCTTGCATTAGGTGGATTTTATTTGATTTTGCTTATTAGGGTTTGTTGGGATATGTGGATATATATATGATGTGCTAACCTGCTTGAGATTCGTATTTTTTTCCCCATTTGTCATTCTATTATTCTTGATACTTCATTGTTGATTTATGCCTTTTAGATAATTTGGTTACTTTCTTGAATTTCTTGATAAATTTACGTTTTTTATTTAATTTTTTTATTTTATTTTAATGACTTTAGCCACATGTATAACTCAATGATTACATTTGAGAAAAATTATTTTATTATTCTTCTCACTTTGAAAATATTATGACTCACCTTTGTTTATTCTGCCTATTATAATTTTTTTGGTTTGGGAGTTTCTTTATGACATTAGGATACTCTAGTTTAATAAAATTTATTTTTCATTTTGCACTATAGGACATGTAATTTTGTAAAATATCAACAGTCAAAGTAGGTTTGAGTTTCTCTCAAATTAAAATCTAAACCTGGGAGAATTTGAGAGATTTGTGAAGTTCATCACATGCATCGTTTTGATAAATTAAATCAATCATTTTGTAGGTAATTCAGTATGTCATTTATGGGGAAAAAAATTATGTCAATTCGATAGCCACAACATTTTTTTATCGCATTTATTTCCAAAAAAATAGACAAGTGTATTTTTTAAAATAGACCACTATTTTCTTAAGAGACAAACATAATGAAATAAAAATAGTTACAATTGCTAGATCAATCTTTTTCTATAAAAAAAAAATATACACAAAACATCTTACACCATGTTACAATGGTTGAGAGAAAAGGTGAATAAACTGTGTATTTTATATATATCGAATTGAATTACATGCAATAGAAGAAACATGTATTTATAGGCTATAGAGAAACCTAGATAAGTATAGAAGGAGATAGAGATAGAGATACAAGAAGATAGAAATAGAGACAGAGGTAAGATATATCTATGATACAGTATAGATAAGTATAATAAAGCTAATATAGATTAACAGCCTGTAACAATCTCGGCCCATGATTAACGTTAATTCATGCTTAATTACGCCTAATAAGGAATTAAAGTGAAATTTTGCATCATATATTATCTTATTTGTGTTCATATCTGTTTAATGTAGAAAGATCTGTTTATGTTTCCGTTTCAGTTTGCGAATTGAAGGCCTTATCAGCATCCGATTCAGAAATTGGCTTGATTTATGTGTTAATTAGAATTTTTAGAATTTTGTAGTAGGTTTAATTAAAATTCGATTCAAAATGAAATAATTAGAATAATTAATGCTCAATTAAGCCCAAATTAATGAATTTATTAATCAAGCCTATATAAAGCCATCTCATTACCTCCTACACACTTTTACACTTCCACTTCCTCTTGCTTGACCATCAAAAATGTGTGAGAGTAGGAGAGAAGGAAATTAAGCTCAAATTGTAGAGTGATTGTTAGAATTTTGAGGAGATTGAAGTGAATTCAAAGGAATTAAACTCCAACTTGAAGAATTTAAGCCTTACGTAAGACTTTGTAACCTTAGGCTCAATTACATGTGAAATCAACAAGAAATGATGTTATTATGCATTATTTAAAGCGAATTGAGATTAGATGATAGAATTGAACATGACTCATGCATGCATGTACATATCATGAGGTTTTGAAGTTGTTTTTACAAGAATTCTCACATACATGTTCATATCTTGGTTTTGTCAAAAGAATTCAACTTGTTTTTGAGCTTAATGACTCACTTGATCATCTTTTGGGGAGTTGAAATAAATGACATTACATACAAGTTATGTTATTTAAGTTTCAAGCTTTGTTTAGTACAATTGGCTTAGCTTTTGGGCTTACTTTTGCAAAATAGTTTGTAATTCATCATGTACTATGAGTTTCTTAATGTTTTACTAAGTTTTGGCCCAAAAGAATGTGTTTTAAAGGTTTGAAAATTGAATTTTGAGCTTGGGAGTAAATCTGGAAATTCCAGAATTCTGCTCATACGCTCAAGCAAATGAGTCTACGCTCAAGCGACCACTCTGTGTCTTGCACCTCCGCTTGAGCGATCAAAGGTTGGCTCAAGCATGAAATGCATGCTCCCAGAAGTCTGAGTGTTTTGCAGACTACTCGAGCAACAAGAGTTGTGCTCGAGCGAGGACTTGAGTCTCACGCTCGAGCGAGCGTTGAACGGAAAAACTAAGCAACCAATACTTTTGCAGACCACTCAAGCGAAGGAATGTGCACTCGAGCGACCACTATATTTTTGCATGTCCGCTCGAGCGAAGAAAGCTACGCTCGAGTGAGACCCTGTTTTTAGCAATTTTTATTAAGTGTTTTCAAGTACATTTTAGCATCCTCATTGAATCCTAGGCACTCTTAGGCCATGATTAAAACTCAATAAAAGGTAAAGACTTAAAAACATATTAAGAATGAAACGAAAGAAGTTAAGTATCAACCGAGTGTGTGCTTCATTATACGTATCTATTATGTTTGGTATAGGTCACGTGCTGTGAGCGATTGATTCATTTGTTTACTGCTAAGACTATCTGTGAGTAATAACTCTGTAAACTTATGTTGATTTTAATTATTTTCTGATGATACGAAATAATCAATTTTTTGAAATGCTATGTTTTGTGTGAATAAATGAATGTCCGATTTTCTTTGAAAAATAATTATGGTATCCTTAGCAGAGGCCTTCGCCCAGGGGACATAATAATGTGGCTTACGGTCATGAGGCCCTCGCCCGGGAAAAATAATACCGTGGCCCATGTATGAGATGTGTTACCCGGTACCGGAGGTTCCTTTTTGGAACTTGATATGCTTGACCAAAGAGACATGTTTATGCTAATGGATGTACCACACATGATTTGAATATGAATAAGACTATGACTTTGTTTCTGCTATAAACCTGATTAAGATTCTGATTTGCTTTAGGATTTGAAATCTGTTCTGAGCATCATTCATTAAAATCTTTACTCTGTTATTATTCATTGGGCTTCCGCTCACTATTTATATTATGTATGTAGGTGACCAGGCACGTGACCAGATCCAAAGTTGAGGATCTGGTGTCTCTGTTTTGTTAGCCAGCCGTTATGCCTCTGAGGAGGTTCCATCTTGTGCTCAAGTCAAGTCTAACCGGCATAAGTTGCGATCTAGTGTTGATAAGTAATACGATCAAGTCTTTTTATTTATGTATTTTGGGGTATTTCCCTTTTGGGCTACAACTGTTTTAAATGTGACGAAGATTACTGCATTATGATGTTGCGTATATGCATGTATATTATATAAGGTTTTAAATTTCTGTTCTATGTATGTCTGCACGGCTTTATGGACTATGTATTGTTGGTATATTTGCTTCCGCAGCCCCTAATTATATGTTATTCTGTTAAAAGGCCTTTGGTAATCCAAGGATTACTGGATGGTTATGACGCTAAACCTACAAGGACAGGTTTGGGTCGTGACACAGCTCTCCTCAAACTTAAGGTAGGTAAGCATCAACCAACTTCAGTTTGGAAACTAGATCACTGAAACGACTGAGAGGATGACCCTTGGTGAAAATATCAGTAGGTTGATCAGCAGAAGAAATAAGGAGAAGATTAACAATGCCACGTGTAATATGCTATCAAATGAAATGACAATCAATTTCAATATGTTTGGTGTGATCATAGAAGACATCATTGTGAACAATCTGAATGGCACTCTGATTGTCACAATAGAGAAATGTAACACTAGGAGAAGAAACACCCATATCAGCAAGGAGCTAGCAAAGCCACAAAAGGTCCTGAGTAATGTCAGCAAAAGCGCGATATTCGGCTTCAGTACTAGAGCGAGCAGTGAGAGACTGTTTCTTGCTGAGCCAAGTAAGAAGAGAATCCCCTAAGAAGAAACAGAAACCCGTGGTGAAACGTCGATCAGTAGGATCCCCAGCCCAATCAGCATCAGAAAAAAGCACGAAGCTCGAGAGAAGAGTGAGCAGAGTAGTGGAGGCCATGAAACATAGTGCTTTTGAGGTAACAAAGTATGCGAAGTAGAACAGTATAATGTGGGGTGTTAGGAGCCAACATGTACTGATTACGATATGTAGTAAACAAAGCAACCTTGCAAGTGTGAGTCCATGTAGGTTCTGAGAGAGCAAGCTGGTCCCAAACAGAATACATCTTAGAAAGAAAGTCATTAATAGACTAACCAAGGTCTTGGCGTATGCGGTGAAGTTGACTCTGAAGTTTATATTGATGAGCAAGGCCAGTAGTCTTCTTTAAAAAAATCCCCAATTTCTTTAGCAGGAGTGGTAACAGAGTTAAGCTGAAAACGTCTAAACTGAAGACTAATAGAAGTAACAGAGGTATTCCGAAGCCAAGTAATGATCTGGTAGTTCTTACTATCCTAATCTTCTAATCGGTTTTCATACTTAGCAGCAGTTTCTACAGCCTCTTTCACCGGTTTGGTCACATCCCGATGATAATACACCAGAGTTTCTTATCTTTCAGGAAAGAAGACATGGCTTGGGCCCACAAAATATAATTGAAGCCATCAAGAATAACAAAAATTGGATAAGAGGCATCATGGCGATCCATAATAATATTGTGGTAGGACTAAATAAATAGAAACAGAATTGTAGGAGCAAAATTAGGTAAAACAGATTGTACCAATGAGTCTGAAAGACTGAAAATAACTGGGAAATGATTGAATAATGCAGAGATGACGTCAGCAAGAGATTGGAGGATGTCAGCAGAGGCACGATGCACAATAGTAGAGAAAAGCGCGACTCACAATAGCAGCAAGAGACGTGCGTTGCACATTAGCAGAAACAGCTCACATGGATGCACAGTAGCAGAAAGGGCGCACGCGGGTGCACAGTAGCAGAAATGGAACACGTGGGTGCACAGTAGCAGAAATGGCATACATTGGTGAACAGTAGTAGAAACAGCACACACGGGTATACAATAGCAGGAGCAGCGCATGCAAGTGCATGGTTGCAGAAGCGATGCACGCAGGTACACGGTAGCATGAGTGGTGCAAGTGGGTGCACGGTAGCAGGAACGGCGCACGCGGATGCACGGTAGGGCGCTTGTGTGCACCTGGGAAAGTGGCGGCGGAAGGGTGGACGCGCCGACAAGAAAAGCGGCGCGTAAGAAGGTTTCCTGCAACGAGCCTAGTGATGTTAGAACCAAGGCACAATTTCGAGCACTTTGGGGCAATTTTTAAAAAAATTTTGGTCAACGATAATGACAGAACAGTGACGAAACAGTGTTGTGGAACAAAGAATGGTGTATTATTGAAAAAGAAGAGAGATGCTATAATGCCACTGTGTACAAGCAATAAGCAAGAGAAAAGTGGAGCTAGGATTCAAGACCTATGCTTTGATACCATGTTACAATGGTTGAGAGAAAAGGAGAATAAACTGTGTATTTTATATATATTGAATTGAATTACATACAATAGAAGAAGCTTGTATTTATAGGTTATAAAGAAACCTAGATAAGTATAGAAGGAGATAGAGATAGAGATAGATAGAGATAAGATATATGCACCATATAGTATAGATAAATATAATAAAGCTAATATACATTAACACGCCACGTATCATTCCTAAGCAATGGAGCGAAGGCACTCCAACCTATTAAAATCAAAGGGCGGGGAAGGCAAGTAACGATTGAGTAGGGAATGAAATTAACTAGCTTTTCAAGCCAGCTAAAGCAAGTATCCCCTTTAAGGCTAACACCTCTCAATTAAATGAACGATTTAGATTATTAAAATGAGACTTGTAGTTAGTTTCATGATCCCTTTAATAAGTTCTCTTAAGATTACATTTGAAGGTAAAAGAAACTAAAAGTAATTACATATTTTTATTCTATCATAAGAACAATTCAATTATAGAAGTGTCAAAATTATTTTTTAACTCGTTACAATATAAATATATATATATATATATTTTGAGGATAATCTTTGTAGAGGTCATTTTGTGGTCTAAGAGCAATACTTTACATTACTTATTATTTGACACTTGTCAAATTATTTCTTAATATTCTAACAAGAAGTACTAAATCTTGTAATTTTAACTAATAATATCAAGTACAGGCACATGCGAACTTGTCCCTAGACCACAACATTATTTTTCATAGTCTTTGTAATAGCCAGGACCACAAGTATTATAGAGTTAAAGTCTTCATTTGATTTGATTTTTAAAATCTGTTTTTAGAAAGAAATTTTTATTTGTAAAAAACTAAAATTTATTTGGTGATGAAAAAAATAAAAAAAATTCATCATTTTCATATAAATTTATCTTTTTAAAAAGTAGAAATAAAATTTTAAAATATCTTTATGTCTATTTTAGTTTGGTTGGTGAATTAATTTGAGTGATGGGCTCTTGGAAATTATGTAAGAAAATTGGGTTACTTGTAATTAGCCTAATAGTGAAAAAGTTGAGATTTTTTTGGATAAATTACAAATACACCCCCTAAAATTTGCTTCAAATACAAATTGTCTTTTGTGGCTTTGAAAATTATATTACGCCCCTTGAAATTTTAAATTTAATAACAAATAGCCTATTTTATTAATAAATTATCAGGTCAATTAACAACTTTAATAATGACAAAATTTTATTTCAATTAATAATTCAGGTAATTTTATTATTATGTAGGAGAACAGTTAGAAAATTTATTTTTTCAATTAATTCTGTTAAATAAAAAATTCTAACAACGGGAGGTAAATTGCAATTTTTCAAACCATAGGAGACAATCCGTATTTTAAGAAAATCTAATAGGTGTATTTGTAATTTATCCTTTTTTTTTAAAACAAAAATGATGCTAAAGTGATTATTTGTATGGTTGTTATACTCTTAACTTTTGACTATTTTATCTTCAATTTTTGTATAATTAAATACCAATCAACTAAAAAAAATAAAAATTACTTTAGCGAATCCGAACTCATAACTACAGTGTAATAAAGGCACATAATCATTTTATTCCATTTCATTTTAATTAACCAAATATAATATAAGAGTTCATAAAGAAATATTATAAGTAAAATAAAATGATATATAAATATATATGGTGTATTTGTTTGGACGGACTGGATAAAGGAAGATTAGAATCTACCGGACTGTTAGTCCTGGAATACATTGTCCCCAGACTATTTGATTAGACTGCATTTGTATCCCATGTTTGTTTAGTGGATTAGATGTCAGGAAAGGACTATTTGATTGGATAGGATATAAATCCTACATTTGTTTGAGATATTATAGAGAAGGATTGATGTTCAAATGACTATTTAATCATTTTCAATTATTTACTAAGGGTGTGTTTGGTAACGTTTACGTTTTCAGTTTATATTTACAAAAATTTTATAAACTAATTTTTGTTTATTTTTTGTTTATTTTTAGAAAAACATAAACTACAAACGTGTTTGGTAATTGACAAAATATTTTAAAAATTTTAAAAATATAAAAAAGAGTGAGAAATGGTAAGCGGTGGCAAGTGGCGGCGGAAGACGGTGGTGAAAAGTGGTGACGGTGGGTGGTGGGTGGTAGCGAGTGGGTGGTGGTAGTGGTGGTGACAGGTGGGGTGGCGGATGGCGGGTGGTGGTGGGTGGGGGGCGGGTGGGTGGTGGTGCTGGGTAGGTGGTGGATGGTGGTGGTTGGTGGGTGGGTGACTGTGGCGGGTGGTGGGTGGTAGCGAGTGGGTAGTGGTGGTGGTGGTGGTGGTGGCGAGTGGTGGGGACAGGTGGGTGGCGGATGGCGGGTGGTGGTGGGTGATGGCGGGTGGTGGTGGTGGGTGACGGTGGCGGATAGTGGGGTGGTAGCGAGTGGGTGGTGGTGGCGGGTGGTGGGTGGCGGATGACGAGTGGTGGTGGGTGGTGGTGGCAGGTGAGTGGCGGATGACGGGTGGTGGTGGGTGGTGGCGGGTAAGTGGCGGGTGGTAGTTGTGGTGGGTGGGTGGGTGACGGTGGCGGGTGGTAAGTGGTAGCGAGTGGGTGGTGGTGGTGGTGATGGGTGGCGGGCGGGGTGGTGAGTGGTGGTGGTGGTGGTGGTGGTGACGGGTGAGTGGCAGGTGGCTGGTGGTGGCAAGTGGTGGATGGTGGTGGCAGGTGGGTGGTGAGTGGTGGTGGCAAGTAGGTGGCGGATGGTGGTGGCGGGCGGTGGATGGTGGCGGGTGGATGGTAGGTGGGTGGTGGCGGGTGGATGGTAGGTGGATGGTGGGTGGTGGGTGGTGGCGGGTGGATGGTAGGTGGGTGGTGGGTGGTGGTGGTGACGAGTGGGTGGTGGTGGCAGGTGGGTAGTGAGTGGTGGTGGCAGGTGGTGGTGGGGGGTCGATGGTGGGTGGTGGTGGCGGAAGACGGTGGTGGAAAATGGTGGCGAGTGGTGGCTAGTGTTGGGTGGTAAAAAAAAAAAAAAAACTCAAAACTCAAAACGGAAACACATTTTTTTGGCCAAATTTATAAACTGAGACCATTGATTTATAAATTAAAAATTTTACCAAACAAATTTTTATTTGAGTTTTTAAATTTTTGTAAATATAAATAGAAAACTGAAAACGTAAGTGTTACCAAACGACACCTAAGTAATAGCAATATTAAACATATCTTTAATATTTTAATTATTTTTAACTAGATTAAATAAAATTTTATTTTATTTTATTTTTCACACAATTAAATAAATTTATTTTTAAAAAATTAAATAAATTAAATATCAATAAAAATATATGCTATTTTTTAATTAAAATTTCAAATAAAATTATTTTAAAAATAATAATAATTAAATAATGAAATTAAATAAAACATCTATTAAAATTTAAATAATGAAATTAAATAAAATATAAACAAAATTTTAAAATGAAACATCAGTAAAATATCTGTAAAAAATTATTTTTAAAAATTAAATAAATAAAATATCAATAAAAATTAAATAAAATTATTTTATTTTTAAATTGAGACATTTAAATTTTACTGAATTTTACTAAATATAATACATAATTAAATAATAGAGGGTCAAAATGATTATTTCACCATCTAATCCCATATCCTCCCTTATCCCTTCATTTGTGTCTCACCTTCCGGGACACAATAGTCCAATAGATTTGAGACTAATAGTTCGGTGCAAAAATTTTGAACCAAATAATGGATGAATGGATTAATAGTTTAATCCCACCTCTCAATTCCTCAAAACAAACACTACCATAAGGTTTATTCCACTATATATTTTTTTCATTAAACAAACACTACTTTAAAATTAAAAAATTAAATTTGAATTTTTTTAAAAAAAATATGGGGATTTGGTGATAGCCTCTTCACTATCTAATTTATCTTTCAAAATGACAAGAATTATATAAGTACTTTCAAAACCCCCTAATATTTTAAATTTTGTTTCTTTTACTATATTACTCTCATATCTATCAGCTCTCCTATTAAGCCATCTTCACTGTGTATTTCAGAATAAAATTTTACTCTGTATAAAAGTAAAATTTTACTCTGAAAATAAGAGTAAAATGTTACACTCTGAAACTACAAGTAAAATTTTACTCTGTATAAAAGTAAAATTTTACTCTGAAAAACTAGTAAAATGTTAGACTCTACACAAAAGTAAAATTTTACTCTGTATAAAAGTAAAATTTTACTCTAAAAAACGAGCAAACTGTGAGACTCTGAAGCTAAAAGTAAAATTTTACTCTGAAAACTAGTAAAATGTTAGACTCTACACAAAAGTAAAATTTTACTCTGAAAAACGAATAAATTGTGAGACTCTGAAACTAAAAGTAAAATGTTACTCTGCACAAAAGTAAAAAAACAAAAACAGTGTTTGTGGCGGCTGAAGTGTTTGGCAATGACCATCTCTTGATAGTAAAATTTTATTGTCATTCTAACACCAGAGTAAAATTTTACTCTAATTCTCTCAAATAAAAAATAGAGCAATAGAACAAGAGTAAAATTTTACTCTCATTATCTGAAACAAAAAACAGAGCAATACTCTGGTTCTATCAAATAAAATTAGATAAAAACAACAAAAAAAAAATCAAAAAAAAAAAAAACAAACAAACAAACAAACAAAAACAAAACAAAACAAATTAATCAATAAATCAACATATCTAATTGAGAAGAAAAACTTCTAAAATTCGATCAACAATCACAAATCTCAATGAAAAGAATACATGTATTCAACAACACTCATACACACAAATATATATATATATATATATTCAAAACTCAAATCTGTGTTTAAAAAAATATGTATAACCAAACAACTCCACCAAACATGCCTCAATTTAGAGACGATTTGTTTCTCCTTGTAGACGATCTCCTTCGATTTCGGCGCCGAAGGACAATTTTTCGACCCGTAGTTGATTTCGTTCCCGATGTTCTTGATGAGTTCATCGTAGAGATCGGTTTTGACATTGTTGATCGTCGGAGTTTCGCCTGATAATTGACCGGACTTGGCTAGGAGAGTAATGACGATGACGTTGCTATCATCGCCAGAGAAGAAGAAGTTATCAAAATTGTCAAGAAACAGAGCTTCAGATCTGGAAGGGAAAGAGGGAGAAGAGAAACAGAGAAGGTGGAGAGAGAGTGGGTGGAAAAGGTGGGAAAATTTAGTTGAGGGTATAATAGTCTAATAAAATATTTAAATAATAAATTTTGTCCTTTATGCAAGACTTTATAATTATGAGGGGGTTTAGAAAGTATAATTTTTTTCTTAGTCCTTTTAACAATAAAAGGAACGTAACGAGGGTTTATAGCCGAATTTCCCAAAAAAAATACGCAACTTGCCGAGCACAGGCCTCCGTACGTAGTGTATATATAGATTCCCAAAGCACTAACCATTAGTTATTGGGCTGTTTGATATAACTTTTAAAACAGATTATAAATTATAATTTAATATATTATAAATTATGATTTTAATCAGAAACTGTTAATTTGTTTGGTATAATTTTTAGATTATAGATTTAAGTTGCTGAATAGTATTTGTTAAATAAATTGTGAAGTAGCTTTTTCAATTAATTTTTATTTTTTACTATTCACTACTTGTCTATATTTCTCATAAATAATAATAATCTATAGTCTATTTGGGTCTTTTCTAATTTTAAAAAATAAAAAATCTAAGAGTATAACTGTAAATTAACATATCCACAACAAAAGCTAATAATCAGAAGTAAGGGCTGAGCAGTTTCTCAGAATCAACTTTTCTGAGTTAAAATATGTTGTTAGAATCAGAAGTTGTTTGACATAAGTTTAACCAAACAATTCAAAATAACTTTTCGAAAGTTAGAAGTTATAAGTTGGCTCAAAAAAGTCCAAACAAACACTCCCATTAAAGGACAAATTACCAACACCCTCTCGAGATTTGACTAAAATAGAGATTTTTTCTTGAGATTTAGAAAATTACAAATTACCCCCTGAAGTTTATATTTGCATAACAAATGAGGGGATAATTTGTTATGCAAATATAAACCTTAGGGGGGCGGAATGTAATTTCTCAAATCTCAGGAAAAAATTCGTATTTTAGTCAAATCTGGAAAGGGTGTTGGTAATTTACCCATTATTAAAAAAGGAAAATTAGGTATACATCTCTCCACATGTTGAGTTTTGAATAATACTTTATGGGAAAGATTTCTCCCACCATATGCATTTTATAATTATAAAAGACATAATTTTATATTTTTTAAATTATAATTAACAAAACGTAAAAAAATTATAATCAAATATCTCAAAATAATATCATGACTAAATAAAAAAATTGATTATAACTAAATAAAAAATTAATTATGACTAAAGAAGAAACAACAATGATTCATCCCCCATTTTCCTCCCACCCCCTTTGACCCCCTCTCTCTCTCATTGGTTACTTTTTCTTTTTCTTTTTCTTTTTTTTCCTGCTCCTCCAATCACCCCCCCGCCACGTGGCAAAGGGGGGTGAGGGGGTGACCCCCAAAAGGGGGTCCCAAGCATTATTCAAGAAGAACAACAATAGTATAACTAAGAATGTATATGGTATGAGGGTGTATATAATAGAACTCTCCATATTTTATAGTTTATTCGTTATGGTTCTTGTGGGTTTTTTTTTTTGTCGCAAGAAAATAGATATGTAAATAGACTACTCCATATACCCTTTAGGGAATATTACTTCTTAGCATTCACAACGTATCTACAGAAAATCTCACTGTACTTACGTTAGGGCCAAAGTTAAAGCCCCCCGCATGTTCTGAACGCTAAAAAATATATTTAATCCCAACAAACAACTGTGAATATTCGAACCTAAATTTTGAATGAAAAATTTTACCAGAGAACTAAAACCTCATTGATTCTTGTGGTTTTTAAGGAATCCTAGATGGATTCTAGGTTTATACCTAGTTTTATTTTCCTTTTGACTTGAATTTTCTTGATGTGGACCGACATGCACATATTGCTATATTTTCAGAGCTACCATATTCAATTTCGACCTACTGTAAAAGTCACGGAGCTATATTTTCAGAGCTATCATATTCAATTTCGACCAACTGTGAAAGTAACGGATTAAGAAGTACTAACACAAGTACGTGACATGAATATATTAAGATATTAATTTTAAGACGACAATGTTAAGGCAAGATGAATATATTGATATGTTAACTTTTTAAAAATATAGAATATGATATATAAAAGACATGCAAAACTATATGTAAAATATTAAATGAGTTCATGTCATCATTGTTACGTAAGGCTGGACAAAAAAAGAAAGGCTTGAAAAAAAAAAGATAAATCAAGCACACACACAAAAATGCATAAAGTGCATTTACACTTCCATAATTTAAAAACTCAATAATCTCAACTATGAAACATTTTTAAGTAAAAACTTAAGCTCATATAAGCTTATGTTCAAGAAAGTTTTACTAATTTTTCTAAATATTTCAAATATAGTAGTGCAATCAGGGACGGCCGCAAGATTCTAATGTCGGGGGTGAGTGTATATGCAATCAAAAAATTTATAATAAGCATGTGATATATAATATCAATTTCTACCCAAATATCACAAAAATATATAATTAGAAGTTTTCATTCATCGTATATAATTTGGTTTCATTTTTCCAAAAACACTTTTTAGAAATTCTACTTTCTTATTTTTCGTGTTTTTTTTTTTTAACTAAATTTTTTTAATATTCTAAGAAATTTTTTTACTTTTTAGACACACCTAACATAAATACACCTAAAAAGTAAAAAAATTGTAAAAAAAAATCTTTTAAAAATTCACTAAATATCAAAAATACAAAAAAAAAAAAATACAAGAATTCATTACATTTTTATATTTTTATGTATTTATTAATTTTTTTAAATATTTTTTCACAAATTAATTACTTTTTAGATATATCTAAGTAAGGTGCATCTAAAAAAGTTTTAAAAAAATGTTTAAAATTTTAAAAATATACACTAAAAACAAAAAAAACACGAAAATCAAAAAACTTAATTTTCAAAAAATTTAATCCGGAAAACTTAAACCAAACACACTGATTGATATGTTCTAGTAAATCCATATTAATTTTCAAAAAAGAATCTAATGTTGTGCTCGATAGTTGACAATAGAAATGTAATACAAAAGTATAAATAATTGACTGAGAATTACACAAATGGTTCCATTACCAGCATTACTAAGTTCATAGTCCAATCTTTTTTTTCCCAAATAATAAACCTGTAATAACCCCGATCTCCGATTAATGCTAAATCATGATTAATTATGCCTAACAGTAATTTAGAAGGAATCTGGAATTAATTTGCATTTGAATTGCATTATTTATGTGTTTCTATCTGTTCGCGACATAATGATCTGTTCATGTCTTTGACTTTAAACTGCGAATTGAAAGCCTTATCGGCGCCCGATTCCAAAATTGATTTGTGTTACGTGTTAGTTAGGATTTATAGAATTTTATGGTAGGTTTAATTAAAATCCGATTCGGAATGATTAAATTAGATTTAGGTCAAGTTTGGCATAACCTAAATAATACAAAAAGTCAAAAAGTCACTATCCTATTTAAGTCACATCATTTTATTTAAATCACATCACTTCTCTAACACATCACATCAAACCCAACCCAAACCCAACCCATATAAGCCAATAAGTCAAAAAGTGCACTTTTTTAGAACATCCCAAACCAACCCTTAATAATGTTCAACTAATGAACCAAGGTAAATTGCTAAAATGCCACTTAGTGGCTTGAATTGGGTCAACCCTTATATACCTGATTAGATAGTTGATGCACCATTTTCATCATCTTTTGAGCCTAACCGTAGAAGAGAGAAGGTGAGAGAGGAGGAACTTGAGTCCAACTAGATTTTGCTTGGGAATTTCTTGGAGAAGTAGAGGAATTGAAGAGTAGATTGTACAATTGAGCTCCTAGACCTTGAATTGAAGACCTAAGGTAGGATGTTCACCCTTTGGTTTATGTATTTAAGCCATTTCTTGCATGGTTCTTGGTAATATGGAAGATTAAAGTCAAGACTTAGCTCATAATGTTGAATTGAGAGTCAATCCATGCATGCATGCATAAATTTCCATATTTTGAGTTTGAATTCTAAGATTTCTTCTATGCATGTGTTAATTTCACTCTCATTGTGGTCATGCATCTTATTGTCCATCAAATTGTCAAGTTTGATCATGTTTTGGAGGGTTTGGTTTCAAGGAGATTCTTGCATGATACATTTAAGTTTCGTACTTGAAATTTTATTTGAAATTGTGTTCAATTAACTTACCTTTGGACTTGATTTTACAAAATTGATCTTCAAAACATGTCATACTATGAGTTTACAAGAGTTTTCCAGAAATTAGCCCAAAAGGATCGAATTTGATACTTTGAAGTTGAGTTTTGAGCTTGAGGTTCAAATCTGGAAATTTCAGATTTTGGACTCACGCTCGAGCGGGGAACTCCACGCTCGAGCGTACACGCTGAGTTCATGAAGTCCGCTCGAGCGGGGGAAAGTGACGCTCGAGCGTGAATTTCGTGTATCCAGTACTTTTCACATGTTTACAGTCCGCTCGAGCGGGGTAATGCACGCTCAAGCGAGGACTTGTGTCTCATGCTCGAGCGGGTATCGAGCGCCCATCGAGCGTGAATTTCATACATCCAGTACTTTTACTGTAGTTTACAGCCCGCTCGAGCAGAGGAATACACGCTCGAGCGTATCCCTTTTGTCTACATGTCTGCTCGAGCGGAGAAAGCCACGCTCGAGCGGGACTCCTGTTTCAGCAAAATTTTAAAAGTGTCTTAAAGTGCATCTTTGTATCCTCATTCCATCCTAGGCATTCCTAGGCCATGTTTAAGACTCTATAGTAAGGATTTAAGGCCAGAAACACACTAAGAACTAACGACATAAGTTTTGTGCAATTAGAACGTATGTTTCAAGTGTGTGTCCGTTATGTGTTATGTAGGTCATGTGTCGCGTGTCGTGTGATCAATCTGCTCTGTCTGTCTGTCTGTCCCCAAGCCCACTGTGAGTAATAACTCTGTAAAGTTATGTTTGACTTAAGTATTTTCTGACTGGTATGATATGATCTGTTTTCTGAAAAGCTATCTTACTACTTATGAATGAATGTCCAATTTTCTGAAAAAGTATTTGTGGCACCCTTAGTTCACGTGGCCCTCGCCCGGGGGTAACAATACCGCAGCCAATCTGCATGTGGCCCTCGCCCGGGGGGTAACAATACCGCGGCCAATCTGCCTGTGGCCCTCGCCCGGGGGTAACAATACCGCGGCCAATCTGCACGTGGCCCTGCTTGGGGGTAACAATACCATGGCTACTTGCGCGCAAGATATGGACCTTTATGGTCGTTGGTACCAACTATGTATGTGGGTCTCTAGACCAATCTAATCTGATAGCTAATGGGTGTACCACGTATGAACTTATGCAAAATCTGAATATGAACATGAGTATATATCTGAAGCTATTCTGTTTTGAAATCTGATTATGTTCTGATTTAAATACTGGATTCTAACTTGTGATGGACATCATTCATATAACCCCTTTACTCTGTTATTATTCACTGGGCTTTCGCTCACAGTTTATATTATATATGTAGGTGAGCCGGCACATGACCAGGGCCAGAGTTGACGGCCTTCTGTACTGTTTTGTCAGCCAACCGTTGTGCCTCCCGAGGAGGTTCCAATCGAAGCCTAATGCTTTGGTTGTTTTTGTTTTCATGCTAGTCTCTGTATGTGTTTTGTTAAGACAGGTCTTGGGATGTAAATACTTTGTAAATATTGATGTCCTTTGACTGGCATGCTTATGTATATATATAAGTTTTGAAATCTTCTGTCCCATGTACGTTGTCACAGCTCATTGGACCTTGTCTATTTCGTATTATTACTTCCGCAGCCCCTTATTATTTGCTAATCTGTTCAGAGGCCTTTGGTAATCCACGGATTACTGGCCGGTTACGGTGTTAAACCTACAAGGGCGGGTTTGGGTCGTGACAAAACCCTAACTCTTCGAGAGAGAGAGGAAGAGATAGAGAGATGAAGATCGTGGAGAGAGAATGTGTATTGGAGTACTACAGGAGGAATCACGATCTTGAATGCCGGGAGACTCACGATGCACGAGAGAGAGCTTGTGTTTTGGGTCACTTGTTCTAATGATTTAGGTTCACTAGTTGTGAAATAAGAGAGAGAAGAAAAGTTTCTTTGTTTTGAATATATAATGACTACTTTAGGTAGGCTACTGATGCCTACATATGATTGAGACTTGTATCTTCGTGAGTAATCATTTTTTTTTTTAATTTTTTTATTTAGTTATAAGCAAACAACTAAAAAATTTGGGCCATAATCAGACAAAAAGGACTTTAACATATTAACAAATAAATTCTCAATTATTTTAACATTACTAAACTTAAAATAAAAAAGTAATCATATTTAAAAAATAAATTATTATTATTATTAGTATTAGTATTTATCAAATAAATAAATAAAATTTGAATTTTAAAGTACAAAATTTAGGAGATGGCGGTTCTTAAATTTTGTGCTAAAACTTTGGGGTGGCGAACTTATATAATTTAAAAATATTTATAATTTTATTACTATATCTAGAGAATTTTTTCAAAACTTTGGAGGGCGGTCGCCCTTGCCAGCCCCCTCTCGGTCCATCCCTAAGTGCAATTGTTGAAAACTCACATATTAGTTTTTAGTTTTGACGTTTTATTTTTTAAGTCTTGCTACATGGTGCAATCATACAAATTTTCAAACATGTATTTTTTATTTATTTATTATTATTATAGAAGATCACAAATTTCTTAAGAAATGTCTTTAGAGGATTTACAAATTTCTTCTTCTTTTTTTTTTATTGGATGCAGTCCGACAATTGAATTGGAGATGTCGGTTTATTTTGATGATTAAAATGGTTTATCTTTTAGTGTCTCCTCATAAGATTATTCATGCAAAAAAAAATATCAAATATTAGTAGGTATATGATTAAATCACATTTATTAGGAGTGAGCATAATCCGGATTGGACTGGATTGGGGTAAAACCAGGACCAATCCGTTATCTACGATTCTTGAAAAATTGGAATCAATCCAATCCGTTTAAATCAGAAACCAATTCGAACCAATCCATTTAAATACGGATTGGATCGGTTTAGGATCACAGATTCACATAATTAAATAACAAATATATATATATATATATAACACTTTAATTTTATAAAAATATAAACATAGCGCTATATTAGTTTCACAATAGCAACATGTTTTTCTATAATAGTGACATACTGTTCTAGAATTTAAACAATCATAAAAAAATGGTTTCATCATAAGTATTTAGACCATTACAAATTAAAACTAAAAACTAACAAACAAAAGTAATAAAAGAAGATATTATACGGTTTTAGGTTTAAGTTTAGATTTTATATAGAATAAGAGAAAATACTATGGGGGAGGATGTATAATAAAAATATAGACTATTTGTATACCCGGATCGGTTCCAATCCGAAACCGTGGGGTTCAATCCGGAACCAATCCGTGGACTACAGATTTTTAATTCTTCAATCTAAAACCGAACCGCGGATTCAAAAAACCAATTCAAACCTATCGGATTAGATTGGACTGGACTGGATCGAATTACGGATTTCACGGATTTCTTGCTCAGCCCTAACATTTATCTTATAAAAAAATAAATAATAATTAAATTTAATATTTTACATAAATTATCTACTTCACAAACATTAAAAAACCAACCCAAAGTGAGCTCACATTCTCTCTCAAAATTAGGAAAAATTATTAGATATTCTTGAAGCGCCACATGTTTATACTCTTCACTAATTATTATACACTGGGTCCCTTCATGTTCACCCATCACTTAATACAAAATTATAAATTTTACCTTCTTTACCAATCACAACACCCTTTGAGCACCACGTGACCATGGTCCAAAAGTACCCAATAATTACTCCAAAACCTAGATTCTCCCGTCCAATTATTGAATTGGAAAGTAAGGCCTTGTTTGGCTTCTTTTTTTCTTTTTTTTTGAAAAAAATGAAAACTAATTTAATAAAAATGAATATTAAAAAAATATTTTTAAAAATATTACTAGCCTCCCAAAAGATAAAATTACATAAAAATGAAAATTATTTTTATTTTTTTACTTTTTTCACTAAATTAATTTTTACCTTTTAAAAAAATTTGAAATAAAATTCTGAAAACGAAACCATGGCCTAAGTCTTTTTTTGGGGGGAGGGGATAAATTACACTTACACCTCCTAAAATTTGGATTTAATATATGTCACCCATGATATTTGGAAAATTACACTAACTTCTGTCATTGTAATTATTTAAATGGAATAAAGATATTGAATTCATACACTCTTTCTTTTCTTGCTTTGTTTTACATCCTTTTTTTTTTTTTTTTTTTTTCCCTTTGCTTTACTTTTTTTTTCAATATAATTTTCTCTATTTTTCTACTAAGGCCTCGTTTGGCAAGCTAACATTTTAGTCAAAAAGTGAAAAAGTTACTAAAAAAGTCAAAAAGTCTATAACCTATATCAAAAAGTCAAAGATTCCATTTTCTCTCTACTTTTTGCACATCTTTTCATAAAAAGTCAAAAAGTCATCCTAAACATACTAGTTTTTTTACCTCATATTTTAGTCAAAAAGCTAGAAAATTACTAAAATAGCCTGTTCCCAAACGAGGCCTAAGAGTTGTTACTTTTTACATAAGTAGGGGTTTGTAAAATGACACTATTAATCATAGGGGTTGAAATATAATTTTCAAAATGTAAGGGAATGAGATGTAATTAGATCAAATTTCAAGAGGTGTCAGTGTAATTTATTTTTATTTATTTATTTATTATTATTATTTTGTAGTTTGCTTACGTTTTTGGGCCAAGTGGAGAGGGCTATTTGATCTAGTCTAAAAAAAATTAAAAAAATAAAAATAAAAAAATAGGCTATTTGATGTGCCACTTTTGTTTTGTGTAGAAAAAAGCAGAGCAACTGTGGATAGGCTTTAAACAATTGGGGAAAATGTTGGTGAAGCTCCAACATATAGATACCAATTGCTTCCACAGGAATTCCATAAAAACCTCCACACCTAACAATCCACTAGTGTCAGTGTCTCCGCCAAACAATCTCAAACCCACCAAGAAACACCAAGATCATCAAGTTCCTAGGAATCCCAATGGAGCTGTCAAGAGATTTAGCAGAGTCCGTAAGCAAACCCATGACCCAAAAACCCATCTTCACGAGCCTAGCTCAAATCCACATGGTTCTATCAAGAACCCAGATGGAAAAAACACAAAGGGTAGTTCTAGAATCGATAACAAGAGAGCTTCAATGGTTCAATTGACTCCTGTTAATGGGAATGGTGTGGTGGAGAAGACGCATACCAAGTGTTCGACGAAATGGCTACGTTACGGAGGGTGTATTCCAGCAATTTTGGAAGCTTTGGAAACAGTCATTGATTTGGATGAGGCGTTGAGACCGTGGGAAGAGAGTTTGAGTAACAAGGAGAGGACTATAATTTTGAAGGAGCAATCGAGTTGGGAACGGGCGTTGGAGATATTTGATTGGTTCAAGAGGAAAGGTTGTTATGAGTTGAATGTGATTCACTACAACATAATGCTTAGGATTCTTGGGAAAGCGCGGAGGTGGAGCTTAGTCGAGAGTTTGTGGGATGAGATGGAGAAGAGAAGCATTATGCCGATAAATTCTACTTATGGTACACTGATTGATGTTTATAGCAAAGGTGGGCTCAAGAATGAAGCGCTTCGTTGGTTGGAATTGATGACCAAACAAGGAATGGAACCCGATGAGGTGACTATGGGGATTGTTGTTCAAACATACAAGAAGGCAGGGGAATTTGAAAAAGCCGAGCAGTTCTTCAAAAAGTGGTCGATGGGTAAATCTTCGTTTGATGAGGGAAGAACTAGCACCCCAACAATATCTACCACCATGAATGGTGATTCTCGGGGACATGTTTCTTTGAGCTCATACACATATAATACCCTGATAGACACATTTGGCAAGGCTGGGCAACTTAAAGAAGCATCAGAAACGTTTGCAAGGATGCTAAAAGATGGGATTGTGCCAAATACCGTGACTTTCAACACAATGATTCACATATGTGGTAACCAGGGCCAGCTGGAGGAAGTTGCTTCATTAATTCGCAGAATGGAGGAGCTCCGGTGCTCACCTGACACTAGGACGTATAATATTCTTATTTTTCTTCATGCTAAGCATGATGATATTGAAATGGCAGCGAAGTACTTCAGAAATATGAAGGAGGTTTTGATTGAGCCGGACGTTGTGAGTTACCGCACCCTCTTGTATGCATTCTCAATAAGACACTTGGTTGGTGAAGCTGAAGATCTCATTTCGGAGATGGATGAAAGGGGTCTTCAGATTGATGAATTCACCCAATCAGCTTTGACTAGAATGTATATAGGAGCTGGCATGCTTGACAAATCATGGTTATGGTTCATGAGGTTTCATCTTGAAGGGAATATGAGTCCTGAGTGCTACTCTGCCAACATTGATGCATTTGGGGAACGTGGGCATGTTGATGAAGCTGAGAAAGTTTTTATGAGTTGCCAAGAGATTAAAAAGCCTAGTGTTCTTGAGTTCAATGTGATGATTAAAGCTTATGGAATCAACAAGAGATATGATAAGGCTTGCCAATTATTAGACAGTATGGAGGAACACGATGTGGTTCCCGACAAATGTAGTTACAATTCTCTCGTCCAAATGCTAGCTAGTGCCGATCTGCCACACTTAGCGGTGCTCTATGTGAGGAAAATGCAACAAGCAGGATTGGTAAGTGATTGCGTCCCATATTGTGCAGTGATATCAAGCTTTGTGAAGTTGGGTCAGTTGAAAACCGCAGAGGCAGTTTTTGCAGAAATGGTTCGATTTGAGGTCCACCCTGATGTTGTTGTTTACGGTGTACTGATAAACGCATTTGCTGATATTGGAAGTGTTAAAGAAGCAATAAGTTATGTTGATGCAATGAAAGAGGCAAGCCTACCCATGAATAATGTTATATATTCGTCTTTGATTAAGCTTTATACTAGAGTTGGATACTTGAAAGAAGCAGAGGAAACATACAAAATGCTACAATCGTTTGGCGTTGGTGCTGATGTATATTCTTCAAATTGTATGATTGATCTCTACAGCGAGCGATCTATGGTTAAACAAGCAGAAGATATTTTTGAGAACCTCAAGAGAAAAGAACAGGCAAATGAGTTTTCATATGCTATGATGTTGTGTATGTACAAGAGACTTGGGAGGTTTGAGGAAGCTATTCAGATTGCACAAAAGATGAGAGAATTGGGACTTCTGACTGATTTGTTGAGTTATAATCATGTGCTAGGGTTGTATGCATCGGATGGGAGATTCAAAGAAGCCGTGGGAATTTTTAAAGAGATGATGGAATCTTCTGTTCAGCCCGATGATTCTACATTTAAATCACTTGGGGTTGTCCTAATGAAATGTGGAGTTCCCAAGCAGGCTGTTGGCAAGATGGAACTAACGAGGAAGAAAAATGCTCAGATTGGGCTGGAGGCATGGTTATCAACTCTTACTGCTGTGGTTTGTTTTGACAATAATGAAGTTGATGATGATGTTTAACTCTTGTGAGCTGGGACAGGGGTTTTGAGTTTAAACACTCGGGTTAAGGTTTCAGGGCAAAGAGTCGGGCAAAGCAAGCTCAAACAGTGGCGGTACCTTGCACCGAACAATGGTGATGACACAAGTACATACTGTAAAATTAGACAAGTCCGTGAAGGGCTATGTTACAATTATTTTTCTTTTAATTCTGTGGAATGTTATGCAAGCAATGAATATAACTTTACTATTTGTGGCTGCTAAATTTCACTCTTCTGTAATCCTATGTTAATCATCTGAAGGAGTGTCTATATTTGAAATTCTGCTCAGGCACATCAATATTTAAATATTTCAAATCACTTTTCTCTAAAGCTACCTATTGAAGGGTTTGGGAAAATATCGTACAATTGAAGGAAAAAAAAAGAAGTCATTCTTTGTTGTACAAATGTAAAACACAATAGAATACAAGTAAATTGTGTGGTTTTGAATATTAAACTTGAAGTGCAAATAAAAAAATTTAATGATTTAGAAGCATGAAAATTATTTCTATAATAATAACATAAAAAGTTATTGTAGAAATTTTGATTAAACATCAATTGAGCCATATATTCCTCCTTTATATGGTGTATGTGTAGTTTTGGGTAAGCAACCCATCTTGAGTGTCCAGTCCAAAACACAATACAAGAAAAAGTGTTTGTCTCTGCATTTTGAGCCCTAAAAAGGATCATCCTCCTCCTACCCCCACCTCGCCAATTGTTGCTGCCACTACAGTACGCCACCGCCAAGGTCAACCTCCCATTGTCACTGTTTTCCATTGTACAGAAAATTTGTTTTCGTTTCTTATATTATTATACCAACGAGTCATGATCCAAAATCAATGTTAACTAAAAACTTCATTTGAATAACTCCATCAACCACACCATCGTCCAATCCTTTATATTCAATTATATTCAATTTCATGTTATCAAAACACTATTTCATGATGCACAGTTGAACATTAATGTGGGTGCACTCAGCAAGTCCACGCATCCCACATCACTCTGTGAGAGATCACAGCTCTACTACATTAGTGGACTAACTCCCTTAGACTAGTATGAGGCATTTTAAAACCGTGAGGGGTAAGTTACTGGCTTCACCTAACTCCAAAATAAACAATATCGTGCTAGTCAGAGAGGGTTAGCTGTTTCATTTGGCGTTGTCTGTGAGAACGAACTCCCTGCTCAAGCAACTAGTCCACTGGGAGTTATGTGGGTGTACTCGGCAAGTCCACGCATCGTTTAAGAATACTCCTTCAATCCAAACAACTAAGATAATTAATGTCATTTAATAAACCATAAGCTGATTCCATTGTTAAAACTAATAGCAGCAAAGAAAACAAGTGGATTTGAATTACTTATCCAAAGAAATGGTTTTCAATTAAATGACCCAATCAAGACTTCGTATTTGCTCTTTCATTAATGGTATAGGATAACACTGTTTTTTATTTTATGACAACTAGGGATGGGATTACTTGATAATTTGGACAAATATATTTTTTTATATGCAAATACTAGTATTCTATAAGCTCAAAAGGCATCACTAATTTTTTCCCCCCAAAATTATATATTTATGTTTTTTAAGCAGTGGAGAGTGAGAGCAAAGAAATAGGTATTTGAAACAAAATTCAAAAGCAATGAAATTTCACTGTTTTAAAACAAATAAATTTAATTTTTGGTCATTTTGGAATTCCTATCAATTTGAAACTTTTAGTCCTAAATTTGTGATTAATTACCTATATTTTGCAACTGATCTTCAATTTTGAAATTTTTAGCACTTATTAGAAATGTCAATTTCTTGGAAACAGTGAAATTTCATTCACTTTAGTAAAATCTCACTAACCTTTTTTACTGAGTAAAATTTCACTGTTAGATTATTGTGTTGCGGTGATAATGGTGTTGAAGGTTTTTTTTTTTTTTTTTTTGGCACTGAAGGTTATAAATTTTAGCATTCAATTAAAATTTTACTTTTAGAACAAATAAATTTCTCTATTTGAAAACAGTAAAACTTATTTGTTTTATATAACAAAACAAACAAAACACCCAAAATTATCACTTTGATGGCTTCACTTTGAATTTTTAACCCTGAATTTGAAATTAAACACCCAAATTTTTTTTTTTATATTTATAAATATCCATTAATTTTGTAACTTTTAGCCTCTATTGAAAATGAGACACATCGGGCTTGTTTGGTTTGTTTTTGGGAGAGTTATTTTTGAATTTTTTTTTCAAAATTTTGTTTGGTTTATGATTTTTCTCAAAAAAATTTCAAAATCACTTTATCTCTCTTTCACATCAATCAATCACTTTTTCTCTCTCCTCTCTCATTCTCAATCACTTTTTCTTTCATACATATCTACTCAATTACAACAAAATATCAAATAATCCCAAACTCCCAAACTCCAAAACTACTTTCAAAATATATAACCAAACAAACTAAAAAAATTTCTAAACTCTCTCCTCAATTTTTTTTTCAAAAACAACTCTTCCAAAAACAAACCAAACAAGCCCATCATTTTGTATGTAAAATTGTGTTTGTATATAACTACCCACAAATTTACATTCACTTGCTTTGAAAACAATTTCATTAAGGGCCAATTTGAGAACTTTTAACCTATTTTAGGTCACATTATGTATATTTTTTTTAAAAAAGCAAAAAAAATCAAAAAAATAATTTTTAACCAACTTCTCAAAATCCTAATTATTCTGTCTCCCATTCTAGCTGGTCATTACCCACATCCATTAATCATGGATTGTTTTAGAAAAATGATTAAAAGCTAATTTTTTATTTTCTTTTTGATTTTTTTAAAAAAAACATACAAAAAATATGAGAAAAAATATAATCAAAAATAAATAAAAAATTAAAAAATGACTTTAATCATCTTTTCAAAATAGTCAATCCCCTACTTCCAACCATTAAATTTTGATTGTCATTGTCAACAAATTGAGGCCACCGTCACTAGTTACCGCCACCCACCTCATTCACTTATGCCTCCGTTTTGAAAGTAGGTTGGCTTTTTAATTTTTTGATTTTTTTAACTATTTTAGTCTGGGCTAAAAAACTTGATTTGGAAATGACTTTTTCACTTTTTGGTTGATTTTTTTGTGAGAGAATAGTATAATAATTATAAGTTAGATGTGATGTTTTATTTGTTGTGATTAAAATAATTTATTTTATCTTTTATAACTAAAATAGCGTCAAACCTCCATGCCAAACGGAGCCTATGACCACTGGTACAAGCCATTGCATCTCTAATAATGAAGAATGACATTTGATCATGGATAATCACTTCTAACCACCACTGACTATCTCCTACCGTTAACAACTACTTATCGCCATAATAACTTTTTTATTTTCAAAATAATATTAAAAACATACCGTACGTATAAAAAATATTATTATTATTATTATATTAAAACCAATAAATTGTGAACGTACATAACACTCCTTTAATTTTCAAACTCAAATACAATTTTTGTATTTTTCTTACTAAATTTTTTATATATTAGTTAAAATTAAAAAAATAAAATATTTATAACATTTTAAAAAAAAAAATTTGCTTACAAATAATTTAATTTTTTAGTGATTTAAAAGAAAAAAAAAGAAGAGATTAATTGATGATAAATCCGATATAAGGAAGGTATAAGGTATTAGGTGGGATATTTTTTTGTTGATGAGAGATCTATACTTTGTGAAATAGTTTGGTGATAAATTTTAGAAAACATTTTGTTTTCAATTTTATCCCTTGACCTTTTTTATATGTTTGACTTTCATTGACTATCTGTTTAAATTATTTTTATCTATTGAAATTTTTTATTTGTTAAAATTTCTATCTGTTAAAATTTTTTATCTGTTCAAAATTTTCAATTTTTTTATTTGTTGATTTTTTTATCTATTCAAATATTTCCTCTTTATCTGTTCAATCTGTTTCATTTTTATTTTCATTTTCATCAACAACAACACATCATCAACATCAACAACAAAAATAACTACAACTATCTGTTGAATTAAAAGAGAAAAAATGGTGCTAAAAAAAAGAGAGAAAAATGGTGATAAAGAAGAAGAAGATCTAGATCTAAAGAGTGATCTGTTCAAATCTAAGAAATATACCAAGCACAAGAGCCACCACAGACAGCGGCGTGGTGGTAGAGCAAGATTGGTTATGCGAATTTTTGAACATCATTGTTCATCTCCTGAATCCATCCTATCATGCTAGCAAAATATTTAGATCTTCAAGTCAAAAGCTTGAGAAATGAAAAAATTTAAAAATAAAAGGAAAGGGGAAAAAAAAAACACTAAATTCTATTTCTTTGTGATTCAAAAACCTACAATCAAACTTGCAAACAGAGGGTTTTTTTGAATGGTGAAATCGAGGCATTCTTCAGTTTATTCAATTCAAAATGTACATTTACATAAAAAGATTACTAATAATAATAATAATAATAATAATAATAATAATGTAAGAAATTTTCCATCTAGCCTAGGTATAAAATATGGAAAAACAGCATGAAGGTCATTTAATAGCTCTATACTAGGATTGACATCAAGCCCAAACTAAAAAGAATCAGACACCATCACACAATTTGATCATCAACCTTGCATGAGAAGACTATAAGAGCAAGAAATTGACAAGATTAACAAAACTACGAATCACTGAGAGAGAGAGATATTTCATAGATAAATATCTTCAGCAGTGTCTAAGCTATGAACGAACAATATGCATACATTGTTATCTCTGTGGTGGATCGCTCAGATCTAGAGAGATGAAGTAAAGCTTTAGAGAAAGAAATAAAGACCCAAGGGTGGCGATATCAGACTTGTCGATGATCTAGTTAGATCGGAGTTTCTTCGTTGCAGGCGACTCCGTGAACTGGCCATAGTTTTGTTTAAAGAAGACAGAGGCAGTGAAGCGAAGAGCGATGGCATCATTATTGCCGATGAATGTACCCGATGAGCGGCGAAGTAAAGAGAAAAAGAGAGTGAGAAAATGATTTTGCTTAGGGTTTGAGTTGGGAACCATGTACATATATATACATGGGTATTTTTGTCATTTCATAAAAACTTGTTCTTATGGACATAATAGAGTTACGGAGAAATTCTATTTTCACACACATCTTTACCTCAGTGCACATCACTTCTCAATACACATACTTATTAATTTGATTTTCGGTTTTTTTTCTCATTTCGCACACTTAATGTTTCAATTGTACCCTAATTCATATCTTGTACGCATACCACTTAAATCCTCCTTCCACACACCTTTATCCCTTTTACCAATCCTCATTTTTCTTCTTCTCAATAACCTCAATTTCTTTGCTACCAGAGGGTTCCCAAACTGATTAATAATTGCAACTTTCATGGAATTTTTATATCATTCACCAAATTCCATTTCCATTTCACTGCTCTCTTGGGTTTCTCAACAATTAGGTCTAGGCTATGGGGATGAAATTTGCTTTGTTTTGAGCTAAGAAAGAGTGTTGTTGCTCATTTTGAGTGTCGTGTTTCATGGGTTTGTGAAACTAGGGTTATTAATTAGAGTGTTTCAATTGAATAACTAGCAAGATGACTAGGCAGTTCCTGTCAATTTTGATCAAATCCCAACTGTATTGGTTATTCAACCAATTGCAAATAGTGATTCTTCAAGCAATAAATTGTCATAGCAGTTGAAATTGGGTTCTAAAGCTATTGTGCCCCCCAATTCGGCATTCCATTTGGGTAAATTTGTTGGTTTAGGCACCCTAGCTTTCACTACCATGCCATTTCGCCCTCGCCAACCACTGTATTTGTTTCCTCAATATGTATATATATTTCAATCCATTGCAAGACCATCGTGTTTAGTCCAAAATCAACAATACTGGATTATAAGCATGTATACACTTAATGTATCTAACATTAAGCAGTCTAGACATCAATTTTTCAAGAATCAACAATCTCCAAGCAAGATGGCCCAATATGTATATAAATATATATAATAAAGAGTAGAAATCACAATGTATTGAGATTTTTTTTGCTTTAAAAAGATGTGTATAGAGAAAATTATGATATAATATTGTGGGTGTGTTTTAATGTCCATTGTAATAGTTTTATTTTAGGACGCAATTGTTATTAAAATAAAATTTCATTAAGTGTGTATATAGAGATAGATAAATGTGTGAAAATAGAATTTTTCAAAGTTACGTGCGGACTTACGGGTATAAAAAATACAAGATTGGATTATTGACTCGAATATCCTAAAAAATTTTTTATAAAAAAGCAAAAAAAAAAAAAAAAAAAAAAAATCTCAAAAATAATTATTGGAAATTAAACGGAGAATATATCCTTTGTGTGCATTTTGAGATATGCCAATCCGAGGGCTGAGAACCCATCACTCCAATACAATACAATAAAAACCTAAAACTAAAAACCAAAAACTCCAAAAGAAAAAGAAAAAGAAAAAAAAAAAAATCTCCCGTACTCCTCCACCACACACATACCCTTCTCTCTCTCCCTCTGTCTCTCTCTCTGCTCGCGAATGGAACCGAATGAAAGTGGACTAAGCTCTTACTACCACCACCAGCACCACCAGCACCACCAACAGCACCACCAGCCTCAGCCACCGCACCACCAGAGCCCCGCCGCCACTTCACCCACCAATGGAATCCTTCAAAACGCCGACAACAGAGCCCCTCACATGGTGTACCCTAACCCCGTTCCATCGGCTGTCACGCCACCGTTAGAGAGCGTGCGGAGGAAGAGAGGGAGACCTAGAAAGTACGGCACGCCGGAGCAGGCGGCGGCGGCGAAGAGAGCGCCGTCGTCGTCGCATTTGACGAAGAAGAAGGAACAGCCCTTTGGAGGCGGCGTTGGTGCTTCGTCTCTGTCTTCTCCTTCGAAGAAATCCCAGTTGGCTGCTCTTGGTGGGTCTCTCTAAACCCTAATTTTTCTTCTCTAATTCCTTGATTTTGCAGTGGTTTCAGTGTTCTGTTGTGTTTTGTTTTGTTGCATGTACAAATTTGTGTAAATTGTGTCCTTTCAGAGATTTTCTGTTTCTGTAATTTCATGTGAAGAGGGCTTTTTTTTTTTTTTTTTTTTTTTTTTTGGGGGTTGATTTTGTGTTTGCATGTAATATTTGGGGATACATTGTGTACGAACTTTTTGTTTGTTTGTTTGTTTGTGTTGCAATCTTCTGTAGTCTGCTTTAAAGACTCGATCTTTACTTGATTTCACAAGGGCCTTATGTATGGAACCTTTCAATTTGTTATGTTACTTCCATGCCTAGTTTTTTAGATTCAAGTGGTTATATGCTCATGTGTTTGTGCAAAAGTTAACCAAGTGTTGCCAATGTGGCAAATCAATTATTTGGGTATTATTTTTATAATCGGTATGTGATGAATGTGATAAGAGAAGCTGCACTGGCAGAGGCAGACTCGAACCTACCTAGGCATATGCCTGATAATTTGATAAGGGAGTGTCTCATCCAACCCTATTGGTCTCTATTTTTTGATAAACATTTATTTGGGTAGTAGTATTGGTATGTGATTTGGCTTTATCAGCATGGTTTTAATGTAGTTAAAAATATATACAGCCAATTTTATCCAATATATATATAGGACCAAGTTAAATCCTATTTTGTTACCCTTGGTGGATTTTTGAATCCCTTTTACTGCCTAATGTATTGAATTCAGGATGAAAATATGGGCATCTATGTTTGCATACAATTGAGGAAGAGACATTTATTATGTTCATGAAGCCCCTCGTTTTGTTATGCTGCTGCCACACCCTAGGCATAATCAATATGCCTTGTCAATTCTCTAGTGTTTCATGGTCTGCCATTTTCTAAATGGTTGTTTTCAAATTCATTTTGCCAACAATGGTCCTTTCCAATATATATTCCATTCAAATGACCTAGTCGGTTACCCTTGGTGGGTTTTGAAATATTCTGAATATGTGAAGCTTAAGATAATAAAGGCATGTGAATTTGCATTCTATTTTCCTGCAGAAGGTGTTTTTTCTCCCTGTTGATTAAGCAGTTTATAATCTTGTCCAATATCAACTGCTCAAGTAGTATCTGCTGCCACCTGGTCACGAGTATGTTTGTGATGGTGTTTTTAATTATTTTTAGATGGAGTATGTTTGAGATGTTGCTGTGCAAGTGCATGTAAATCGCTCGGCACAAAAAAAAAAAAAAAGATGTAACGAAAAAACTTCTTGAACTTTTGTTTTCTTCTTGCTTTTACGGGATTTCTTGATTATGATGATTTTGGTGCGTTTGCCCTTAATAGTTGAGGAATCAATAACTTCAAGTCCTTTGAGGGTTTGGTTCAATGACTTATGGAGTCCTTTAATGCTTTTTGGATAGAGTTTACAAGCATTTTATAATGCACTTTCTGAATTTGTAATCTTTTGATAAAACTGAAGCCCTAGATGGTTGGGTTTGGTGGACTTTTGAACCAGAAATTTGGTTGCCAATTCTATGCTGGATATCTTGATACAAGATGAGTTTGAATTTTTGGTGCACAACAAGCTTTACTGAAAATCCTTTTAACCAACGATTTTCACTAAAAAAATACCTCCCATTTCTTAGACTTGCACATTTATAGGGCTCTAATCCATAATTCAACCTAAGCATTCACTTGCTAACATGTCATGACGCGATAGCTCAACTTGTCATGTCACTTAAGTAGTCATGTGACTGGCATGTAATCAATTTATGTCCCTCCCCCAAGTGCACAGGCATTAAAAGAATTTCTTTTAAAAAAAATTAACTATTTTTAATTCAATTGTCCAAGTAGATAAATGAAAATAAAAAAATCACTCGAGCTCTAGTACCTCGTTCTCTTCCTCATTTTTGTTTTGACCTTGATTTTGCAATTATTGCATCATGAGTTATGACTAGGTTTATGGTGTTTAGTTAGACTAGATCTGAGGTAAATATGATGGAAGATCAAGGCAAAAGAGGAAAGTGACACCAGAAGAGGAGGAGAGAACATTAGGGTTGATCCCAAATCTCACAGAGAATATGACTTTTGTTCATCTCAATATGTTTAGTCTTATCTTATAATGTTTTACATCTAGTACTTGATCTTGGGAAATATTATTAACTGTGATATTCCAGAGTACAATAATTGGATCCTAGAGTCTAAATTCAATTTTGTCAACAATGTCTTAACCGGAGTAGCTTGCAAAGACCATGTATCACTGTCTTATCTTATCTATCTACTGTGACCTATCAACAACCTTTGCTACAAGAAACCGAGTTTTTTGCCACAAAAGTGTAACATAAGGGCAATGTGAGTGTTGCTGAAATGAGGATGTTAAGGTAGATGTGTGGCAAGGTTAGAAAAGATAGAGTTAGAAATGAGTATATTCGTGAATGGATAGGATTAGTACCGATAGAAGATAAGTTGAGAGAGAATAGATTGAGATGGTTTGGTTATATATAACGGAGACCAACAGAGGCAGTAGTGAAAAGATGTTATATAGTGACGGCAGATGGAAGTGTTAGGGGAAGGGGCAGACCTAGATTGACGTGAGCTAGTGTAGTAAGTAGAGATATGAATTTCCTTAATTTGATTAACCAAATGGACCTTGATAAAGTCGAGTAGAGAAGAATGATTCATGAACCTGACCCCATTTGATGGGACTTAAGGTTTGGTTTGGTTACATTCCAGTGAACATTGCATAAAATTGACTTATTGCATGGTGTAGGCATGCTCTGTTACCCATGTTAGAAGGATTCATGAACTCGACCCCATTTGATGGGACTTAAGGTTTGGTTTGGTTACATTCCAGTGAACATTGCATAAAATTGACTTATTGCATGGTGTAGACACGCTCTGTTACCCATGTTAGAAGTGTTACACGCAATGCGATTTTTACAAAGAAATGTGGATATCTTATTTCTTCATTGATGTCTTTCACTGCTTATAGAAATGAACATCTGCGGATAACTTTTTATAAATATGATTTGATGATTAAATCTGCTCATCTCATTCTTGTAAGATGCAGGCATATCTTCTATAGCTGCTTCTCTGAAGTGCTTCATATTTCTAAACCTGTTTGTGGATTTGGTTGATTAAGAGTAGCTTTCCATACCTAGTTTTCTCTTTCTCATTTGAAAGAATTATTGCAATCATATTTTCAATACACAATTTTATGTACAATATCATCCCTTGTGTTGTGGAACTTTTTATTGTTTTACAATAATGTCTAAGTTCATATCAATCTGTTGTCGTTGAGAGATACATATGTAAATACTTATTCGATGCATTTACATCTACCTGGGTGATGCAGGTAATGCGGGGCAAGGTTTTACTCCACATATTATTTCTGTAGCTGCTGGAGAAGTATGCTTGCACATCTTTAAATTTAATATTGTCATAAAAAAATTGTCACTTATATGGAATTAATTGTTATTGTCACTAGGCATTCTCTTGTGCGTGCTGTGATTGTTCCATATGTTTTGGACTGTTGACCTGAAATTATATCTCAGTTATTGTTTCATTTCATTTCCTGCTTCCTTGCTTTTTTTGCCTCATTTGCAGTATATATTATATATTAAGCAATTGTGGAATACAAGAACAACTGACTCAAACTTAAGCACTGCAGTGGTTTACTGCAACTCTTTATACACAACCTTTAAAGGAAAAAAAACTTAAAAAAGAGAGGTGGAAGTCTGCTACATTCTAGAATTTTTATTGTTACATTATCTTTTTGGAAATTAAGCCTTATTGTAATTTTTATTGCTACCTTTTAGAATTTCGTTTTTTTGCTGGAATCTAATCTGCTTATCCTTAGGAAGTTATATGGAGTAATATCCTTCTTCTTTTGGTTGGTATCTTAGATTGCACTCTTCAGCATTTTTATGGAAAACTAATGACGGAACTTTCCCTCAGTACCCCGTTTATTCAGTAATGAGTTAACGAGTTTTGCAGGCTAAATCTTCTTTTTCTACTCCCTTCAATGTAATATTCTCTTACATTTCGGAGAACAATTGTTGACTGGCTGAAATTTTTATTGCAAAGTTTGTGATCATGTGATGATGCTTTTCTTTCACACTGCCTTTAGTTACAAGACTTTCACAGATTGTACATCCTCTAAATTGGATCGCAATAAAATTTTTCTTTCTATTGTTTTATATAAGATATGAAAAACTGATATTAAATTAAATCCTAATAAAAAGATTCAAGAGGCGATGTATAATGTAGAATAGCACTAGGAAATTTGGATGGTGCATCCTACATCTTGGGTTTGAGGTGGGTTTTGATCACTAGGAAATTCATAGTTTTTTTAATAAAAAGGGATAACGTTGGTTTGGTTTTAGAAGCTTAAGTTTGCATGAGTTTCTAAGATCTGGTCGCTGAAAATTCCAAAGGTCCAATTGCAGGGCAAGGGCTTGGGTTATGGTCGATTTGGCTTGGTATGATTCAGTTTTGGCTGTAAGGTTTTTGTGCTAATGATAATTTGACTATGTTTCTGCTGTTATAGACTGGTTTCTCTACTTAGTTTTTTTGGTTGCAAGTGATGATATATCAGTATGTTACGTTTCTTGATTGTTGTGCTGATGCCTATTAGGATTTTCTTTTTGTTCTTCTAAATCAGACTATTTTCTTCTAGTTATAAACATGTAGTCCTAACAAAATATATATGCATTCTATAGGACACATACCAGAAGATTATGTTGTTCATGCAACAAACCAAGCGTGAGATCTGTATTCTGTCTGCATCTGGTTCCATCTCTAATCCGTGTCTGCGCCAGCCGGCAACATCTGGAGGCAACATTACATATGAGGTAGTTTTTAATCAGTTATTTTTGCTGACACTTCAAAAGGATACATCATCAATTGAGTGAAGCAAGAAATTGAGATATGAAGAGGAATTTATCTTTTACTTCTTCCTCTTCTTTATTTATTTCCTTAAGCTTGCTCATAGGTCAAACATGTTATTTTCAGAACTCCATATTTATATTTGATCATTATAACAAAAGTGGTTGGCTGTCCAGGCCATTTACTCTTCTTGCCCTATCACTTCTGCTATTAGTTTTTTTTTTTTTTTTTTTTTTTTTTTTTTTTTTAATTTTTAATTTTAGTTTTTAATCAACAACGAAAAAAGAAATATTATTAATAAAGAAAGAGATATAATACACAAATAAAAACATGGAGGACAAGAAATCCTCTGAAGACAGAGACCAAAAAAATATTTCCAAAACACACCCTCAAATTACTACTAATAAGAAACAAAACAACAGGTGCTGAAACCAATGCCCAAAAAGAAGTCAAATAATAGAAATTTTCCCATAAGCCACCAATATCATCTGATTTGTCTTAAAGACTCTTGCATTTCTCTCCAATCATAAAACCCACAATACTGCACAAATTACACAACTCCAAAGGTGCCTTGACTTCTTATTTGAATCAAAGCTTCTGAGAACATACACTTCCCCATTCTAGGAAACATTGGTTGTACCCCTTATGAAACTCCACAAAACCCTAGGTTAAGAAGAGTGAGGTTTCTTGCTCAACACCTAAATCATTTTCTTTCTTTTCTCTTGCCTTTTATTTTAAGCACATCCGTAGTCTATTGCTTTCCCCTACTACCACAACACATGGATTGGAGACCTAAGCGATGGATTAAAAAAAAATCAATGAGACATTCTTTGCCATGTTTTCTCTTGCAAAGCTTAAATGTGTAAACCCATTTGATTAACCTTACAAGGTTTTACATGTTCTGTCGAAATTGAAATCTCCCACATTCATTTGATGTCTTTATTCCACCAAATCATCAAAATTGAAAGAACAATAAATGGTGAGGCGGAGAACTGACCTTTCAGATAAAGCAACTATCTTTTGCTAAAACACTGGCTTCTCCCGTTGCTTAGATTTCCACCTTTTTGAGATTATTCTGCAAGACAACTTGATGCACTGAAATTTGGTTTTGCAGTCCTTTCAACAAAATTTTTTTTGATATATTGTAATTCTATTGCTTACTTCAATCTCAGGGACGGTTTGACATCCTATCACTTTCTGGATCTTATATCCGTACTGAGCTCGGAGGGAGAACTGGTGGGTTGAGTGTTTGCCTCTCGAGTACTGATGGCCATATCATTGGGGGTGGTATTGGTGGACCCTTGAAGGCTGCAGGCCCAGTACAGGTTAGCGTTTCAATTGTAAATTGTAATCTTAGTTGAAACAATCATCTGTATGAACTAAAGGACAACACTCTTCTTGTGCTGTCTTGTTGCATGTGTGATTCTGTGTGTGTGTGAGAGAGAGAGAGGGAGAGAGAGAGAGATTAAACAACTAACAATACCTTTATCTAATTCTTAGAGCACTAATGTCTGTGAAACACCTAGACGTAAGATTTTATTTCTCCTTGTGCATTGAGTTAATTATGGGTGTGCTAAAAAAAAAAAAAAAAACCAAACCACGCCTACCCAAACCAACCGGAGTGGTTTGAAAAGTTGGGTGGTTAGATGATAAAAACTGGTGGTTGGTTGGCCTACGGGTTACAGTGTGGTAACCTGTCTACAAAACGACCCAACCTGCCTAAATGTATGTGCAAAATTACCTTCCATTTATTCACACACAACCTCTCTGTAACCCTACTATCATTAATTGGATGACACCCACCCCTCATTTTCATTGCTTTTTTTTTTCCTCCCCTTTCTAATTTGATCGTTTTGTATATTAATTTGTGAAACATAATTTCAAACATCATCATACATTTGATTAATTTGTGAATTTTGCGTCAGGAATTGGAATAAATAATTTTTTTTTGTTTGAATTGTTTGAAAAAAAAAAACAAGGTTGTATGTTCATTGATATTCTTTCTCATTTTGTATTTATATCCATCACAAACCGTTGGTTTGAAACCTAAAATTTTTTAACCTAACCGTCAAGAATGGATGTTGGCGGTGGGTTGTAAAATTCTCAATCTGTAAAAAAGTGATACAGTTGACGATTTTCCCTAAAACCAACTCAAACCGACCTCTGCATACCTTTAATGTATAACAACACCTAAATTTATGTTTAACATGCTGTTGGCCAATGAAGAATTGTTTTGCCATAGTTCTTACCTAATTTTTTGCTCCTTGAGGGTGATAAGCAGTCCTCTCTTACAAGTATTGCTTACTAGTTGGTTGTGTGTCCACAGGTAATTGTTGGCACCTTTCTTATTGACACCAAGAAGGATATAATTGCTGATGCAAAAGGTGTTGGGGCATCAGTTTCTGGTGTTGGCTTCCAATCTGCAGTTGATTCTTCTGGAAGAGTCCCGGTCAGAGGCAGTGAAGATCATCAAAGTGTTAGTGGTAGTCAATTCATCATTCAGCCTCGTGATGTGCAGGTAACAAACTCACGGGCAACTGACTGGAGGAGCGGAACAGACACTAGGATCAATGCTGGTTACGAATTTACAGGTACCGTTTACTTGATGGGTTGTGGGCCTGGGCATGTGCTTTTGTGTGGTGTCCTGTGGGAGAGAGTTGGGATTAGGGGGTGGGTGTTGTGTCATGTTGATCATATTCGTGTCATGTCATTTTCGGGTTTGTGTCAAAACTATCTCAACATTAACTTGACCCATTTAATATTCGTGTTATCGGTTCATGTCACATTCGTGTTCATGTCGGAAAATAACTAATCCTAACCGGTTAAGTTTGTGTTGGGTTTAATTGGGATGTTGTTGATTTGCAGGAAGGGTAGGTCATGGAGCTCACCAATCTCCGGAAAATGGGGACTATGATCATATTCAAGATTAGAGATAAAAGTTGTGGGCTTTTGAGATGGTACTTTGGTATAATCTGTAACCTGTCCTGTCCTTCCCTGAGAACTGGTATGCACTGTATGAAGTAATATTTTGATGATATGCTGTTGTATAGGTGTTGCCAAACAGTTTCTCTCTTCACAGCTGCTGTTACTGTTTATTAGGCACCCTTATATCAGTAAGTTATTTGCCCTAACAAACCCCCTCTGTGAATTCTCTTTTGGCCTTTTTTGGTGCAGCTTCTGGGATTGCTTATAGCTCCTCTTGTTTTATTCATTTTGAAAATTGGTGTTGTCTGGTGCGGGTTTTGCTTATAGTTTATCAGACAAAAATAGTTTTTAGTTTTTGCTTTTAATTTATGTTTTTTTATTATCAATTCTCAACTTGTAAGAAGTTTTCATGCATGAGAGTTGGCGAGTTACTGTTTGTTTGAATGTAGTGATAGTAGCTGTTTGTTTGTTCACATTTTATAAACTGAGTGAATACTACTGTCTGGATGAGAGCAGAACAGCTTTGAAATATTTATGAAAGGTAAAAAAAAAAAAAAAAAAAAAAAAAAAAGCCTTTTTTCCAAGGTAGACATACAAATTGCCCAACTGCTGAAACAAACAAAAAAAGAGTACTTTTTTTGTATTATTCAAAGCTAATAAAATAGGAAACTACAGAAACTATAATTCTATATTATTCTGTAATATTAATTTTAAAATAATAAAATAAAACATTTTTTTCTTTTAAATTAATCCTGACGTGTTTGAAAAATAATGCTGGCCATCGGAATGAGTTTGGGTGGTTGACTTTACATTTTGTGGTTTTAAAATCTCATTTTTAGTAAAAGTTTCATGCAGTTGTTTTGTTTACCATTTTCAGACTTTCGGATAACCGCTAGTTGGAAACTTAAAAGTTAGTTTTATTGTTTCTTTAAATTTTTTAAGGAAAAAAAAAAAAAAAAAAAAATGTAAGCAAGATTTTATTAAAGATGAAAACAATATGATTTCGAAGTGTAGTACCATTTCTTATTTTATTCTGGAAAAAGATCCAAATTTTATGAATAATTGGAAACTATACCAAACGAATAACATAACATTGACTAGACAAAACAAACTCTATCTATCTAGAAATTAAACTTCAAAACACAATAATATTGCATGGTTGCAATGGAATGTCTAAAAATAGAAAATTAGACAGACTTTTACCCAAAATAACAATTCTTTCTCTTTGGATTCCACGTGTCAATGTTGGGCTGGTGTACACTAAAAACTATGCCACTTTCAAAAAAGATAACAATGAAGTTCAACAAAACAGGACTCAGGAGTCATGCCATTGCCATGTGCCTAGTCTGTGGCAGTGGGTAATGTAATGTGGCCAAATTGGACATATCCCTTGATTTCATAAAGTGAGGTAGATGTGAAAAAGAATAAAAAATTTATTAACAAAATTACAAGCATATAGTAATCTTATCACTTAAACCATCTCTCCCAAACATGAAATGTGATGATGTATATTATCTTTTACAATCTTTGTTATTTTATGAGATACGTATAATTTTTCTTCTTAACAAGAATAGCCTTACTCATTTTTTTTATCTTATTCAGTAATTAAAAGTGAGAGTTTGTTTTAATCCATTAGAAAAAATAGTTAAACGATGTTTTTAGAATAAGAGTATTTTTTTTAAAGATTTTATTAAAAATAAAAAATAAAAAATAAAAATAGTAATGAAGTCCTTATATCAAATCTAGTTTTGAGTCAAATTTTCACTTAAAAATTGATTTTTTTAAAAAAGTATGAACTAGAGATGACCTCACAAAAGGTGCATGGAACACATTAATTCTCCAAAATTGGAATATGTGGGAGGTAAAACTAACATATTTGAGTAGGAACACATGGTTGATTTTGGAACGGTGCTCAAATCGATGATTAAATCCCAATCAAATAAAGGATTGATATTTGGAAAGGAGTAAACTTCCTAAAGAGTCGAAAGCCACCAAACAAATCAAGAAAGGTTATATGAGAGGTAAAACGTTGTCTAACCAATAAAGAGAATATTTATTAGGCAAGCTCTTATAGTAGATGAATTAAAATCATTAACAATAGATACTTATAATTATATATAGACATACCTTCGGAATTTCTTCATGCATAAGACCCCATACTCTTAGGCATATCATATCTTTTAAGTCAAATTTATTACTCATTTCGTTCCAAAATAATGGTTCTTTTTAGGAAATTTAATTTTTTTTGTAGTATAATTATTACATTTTAAAAATATTAATTTTTTTAAAAAAAAATCCTTTGCTAGTACATTGTTTTAGGAATATCAATTCTCATCATTGTACTTTTTATGTTATTAATGAATTTGAAAAAAGAATAAAATAATAAATTCATATTATTTTATTTCTTAATTTTTGAAAAGAAATTAATATTTTGAGATGATAAAAAATTAATATTTTACTACGAAAGAAATAAATAATTTGTCATAGGGTAATAATTTAATAATCTAAGAACATAATTTGTGCGAAAAAACAATCTAATAGTTATTCCACTCGATGATGGTGGAGAGTGGAATTGGGGACAATGTTGAGGGTGGCAGTGGCCTTGACTGAAAAGGAAAGGGTAGGAGGGGAGTTAGGGTGACAAGAAAGGATTTACCATAGTGGTTGATGAGGATATGAGGATACCACCCACCCCCCCCCCCGGCGAGGAAAAAAAAAAAAAAAAACACACAAAGGAAGAACATTTATGTACCTTAAATTTTAGATTCTATAATATTGATATTATTTACTTATCTTTTTATTTTATTGATGTATAAATATATATATTTTAATATTTCACTTCTAAATATGGGATAATTGGCATTTGCAGAAGTAAAAAAAGACAAAAAAAAGTAAGGTGAGCAAAGAATCTGTAAAATTCACAAACTAATTGATTCAATCTAATCCGGTAAGTTTGGATTAGATTTTTAAATTCGTGGTTTGATTTTGGATTGGAAAATTGAGAAACTATTCCCCGCAGATCGGTGTCGAATTTCACTTCACGGTTTCGGATTAGAACTAATTCGGACTATATGCAACTTAGACTATATTCATAGTATACATTCCTGATACATACTATCCTACCTCTTATATATAAAACCAAAGCCCTTCATAACATTTCATTCTCTTCTCTTCTTTGCTTGTGCAACAATCGTTTTAGTGTAATGGTGGAACCAATTTTAATTTTTTTAATTTTTTTTTAGAATTTGGTAATAACTATTACTATTGTTGTTGTAGAACTAGATATTATGTTTCTTTAAATTAATAGTGGATTGTGGAACCAATTTTAGTTTTTTTTTTTTTTATATTTTTTTTATTATAAAATTTGGTGATAGCGGCTGCTATTGTTGTTGTAGAACTAGATATTGAGGCTGTTTGTTATAGCTTTTGAAAGGTGATTATAACTTATTTTGATTAGGGAGTCTGTGCTAGACTGTTTGATGTTGTTTCTACTTATAACTTATTAGGCAAAAATAGTTTAAATAAGTTGAAAAAAACTACTTATTTGAAAATTGAGGTAGAGGTGCTTTTGGCTTCTACTTTTTGATTATCAATTTTTAACTTAAAAAAGCTATACCAAATAGGGTCATTATGTTTGTTTAAATTAATAGTGGAACAATATGCTTGCTTACATTTTGAAAAATTATGGACAGATTAATGTTGAAATGAAAATGTTATATGATTTTTCTTTGTTAATAGATTATGTGAACTAGTAGTTCCAAATCGAGTTAAACCATGTTTAAATAATTTGGTTCGAATTGGTTTCACTGATTTAAATAAATTGGATTGGTTTCTATTTTTATGAAACAATAGACAATAAATTGATCTTAATTTTATTCCAAATCGGTAATTCGGATCATGCTCACCTTTTTTTTTTTTTTATAAAAAAAAAGACAAATTTACGTTCCTCAAATTTTAGATTCTATGATATCAAAATATTTTTCGTGTATTAATTTTTTTAATAAATACTTACTTAAATGACATATCTTCGGAATTTCTTTATGCATAAGATTCCATACTCTTAGGCATATCACATCTTTTAGGTCAAATTTACTATCCCTTTCGTTTCAAAATAATAGTTGTTTTTAGGAAATTTAACTTTTTTTATAGTACAATTATTACATTTTAAAAATATTAATTTAAAAAAAAAAATCCTTTGATAGTATAATTTTTGAAAATATTAATTGTTATAATTATATTTTTTGTGTTATTAATGAATTTGAAAAAAGGACAAAATACTAAATTTATATTATTTTATTCTTTAATTTTTGAAAATAAATTAATATTTTAAAATAATGAAAAATAAAATAAGAAATTAATATTTTAAGATTAATTTGTCATAGGTTATTTAATAATCTAAAAACATAATTTGTGCTAAAAAACAATATAATAGTTATTCCACTCGATGATGGTGGGGAGTGGAATGATTGGGAACGGGGACAATGTTGAGAGGGTGGCAGTGGCCTTGACTGAAAAGGAAAGGGTAGGAGGGGAGTTGGGGTGACAAGAAAGGATTTACCATAGTGGTCCCCCAACCCCCCAAAAAAAGCAAGTTCCTTAAATTTTAGATTCTATAATATTGATATTATTTACTTATCTTTTTATTTTATTGATGTATATATATTTTAATATTTCACTTCTAAATATGGGATAATTGGCAATTGCAAAAGTAAAAAAAGATAAAAAATAGAGTTGAGCAAAGAATTTGTAAAATTCACAAACTGAACTAGTTCAATCCAATCTGGTAGGTTTGGATTAGATTTTTGAATTTGTGATTCGATTTTGGATTGCAAAATTGAGAAATCATTCCCCTTAGATCGGTTTCGAATTTAACTTCACGTTCCAGATTAAAATTGATCTGGACCGTATGCAACTTAAACTATATTCATATTATATACACATGATACATACTATCCTACCTCTTATATATAAAACCAATGCCCTTTATAACATTTCATTTTCTTCTTTTCTCCGTGCGTGCAACAACCGTTTTAGTGTAATGGAAGAACCAATTTTAATTTTTAATTTTTTTTTAGAATTTAGTAATAACTGCTACTATTGTTGCTATAGAACTAGATATTATGTTTATTAAATTAATAGTGGATTGTGGAACCAATTTTAGTTTTTTTAATTATTTTTTTATTTTATAGAATTTGGTGATAGCTGCTACTATTGTTGCTGTAGAACTAGATATTGGGACTGTTTGTTACAATTTTTGAGAGGTGATTATAGCTTATTTTGATTTGAAAGTCTGTGCCAGACTGTTTGGTGCAACTTTTTCTTATAACTTATTAGACAGAAATAGTTTAAATAAGCTAAAAAAATTGATTATTTAGAAATTGAGATAGGGGTACTTTTAACTTTTGCTTTCTGATTATCAGCTTTTAACTTAAAAAAAGTTCTACCAAATAGGGTGATTATGTTTGTTTAAATTAGGCCAAGTTTGGGAACTTGTAAAAAAGTCAAAAAGTCAAAAAGTTACTCAAAAAGTTAAAAAGTTAACACTATCCATCAAAAGTCAACAATTACGGCTGCACAACTCCCAATTCGAATTTTTTCCTACAAATCAATTTTTACAATTTTTTATTACACATTTTTCCTTAAAAAGTCAAAAAGTTAACCTAAATATCAATATTTTCAACCTCAAATTTTTAGTCCAAAAAGACAAAAAGTACACTTATTTAGGACACCCCAAAAGTGGAACAATATGCTTGTTTACATTTTGAAAAATTATGAATAGATTAATATTGAAATGAAAATGTTAGATGATTTTTCTTTATTAATAGATTATGTGAACTAGTAGTTCCAAATCAAGCCGAATCATCTTTAAATGGTTGGTTCGGCTCGGATTGATTCCATAATTTAAATGGATTGGATTGATTCTAATTTTTATAAAACAGTAGACAATGAATTGATCCTAATTTTATCTTAAATCGACAATTCGAATCATGTTCGTCTTTTATAAAAAAAAAAAAGAAACACATTTATGTTCCTTAATTTTTAGATTCTATAATACCGAAATATTTTTCATGTATTAATTTCTTTTAATAAATACTTACTTAAATGACATTAGTTCCTCTATCTTTGACTTTATTGATATTTTTTATTTTGTCCATAAAAAATTTCCCTTACAAATACTCCTTTTGGATTTTTTTTTTTATATAATCACATTTAAAAATGAAATTCTATAATTTAGAACTAAGGCCTAATTTGGCATAATCTAAAAAAGTTAAAAAAATTTAAAAGTCACTATCTTCTTTAAGTCATATTGGCCCTATTTGGTAGAGCTGTGGAAAAGTGCTTATAGCTTATCCCTAAACAGCTTATAGCTTATAACTATGAACATAAGCTGATTTCTGACTTATAAATTAAGCATCTCCTGCCCCACTCAAAGAATAAGCTGATTTCTGACTTCCAAAAAGTTATAAGCTATAAGCTATAAGCTATAAGCTAAACCAAACACATCAAAATAGCTTAAATTAAGCTGAAAGCTGAAATAAGCTGCTTTTAAGTCCTGCCAAACAGGCACATTATCTTATTTAAATTACATCATCTCTCTACCACATCACTTCAAATCCAACTCATATTTCATATTTTTTCAAAAAATATACTTATTTAGATTATCCCAAATAACCTCTAAAAGCTCCTTTTTTTTGGCTTTCGGGAGAGTGACAAATGTCCACTTACGAGGATGCAAAACAAGATCGTCCAGGTTCTCCTCACTCAGAAAATCTGGGTCCCACCAATCTTGCCTCTTCTCTCTCGAAAATTTGCTGGTGAATTTGAGGCGTAATTATATCTTATATCAATTACCATTAAATAATATTATATATATCAATTAATATATATACTAATATATTAATAGATAATATGATATGACATCATTTATATAATTTTAGATATTTATAACTCACATAATAAATGTGATCATGTAACACCGCCACCGATTACAATTACTTATATTTCTCATATTTTTTAGAAAAAATTATTTATAAGTTCTATTAGGGAGAGTTAGGCTACATAGGGTCCTACTAAAACATTTATGTTCCTATAAGTCCTGTGTGAAATTTGTTGACACATTTACCCTCAATATTAGTTGTTAATATCATAAATAATGATAAAACCATATATAAGAAATTGAATGTTACCATAGATTAAGTTTGCGAAACGTAACATGATACGTATATAAACGTAACATAATGTGACCATATCAGATGGGACATTACATAAACGTAACGTAACGTGACGTGACACCTACATAACGTAACGTAACGTGACACCTACGCAAACGTAACGTAACGTGATACTTACATAAACGTAACGTAACGTAACATAACGCAACGTGTCACGTTACATTTCGCAAACTTTCTAGGTTTTTGATTTTTTTAATTAAATGTGAAAATGTTATTTTCTATAGTAACATTCAAATTTTTATATATGATTTTGCCATTATAGTGTATAATACCATTTATTTACAACTCATAGGATCTTGTGGAATACATTCATATTTAAATAGAACTTGAAACTCTATAAGAAATTACACAGGACTTAACATAGTATAAGTGTCCAAAATAGAACTTATAAATAAGTCTCCCTATTTTTTAATAATTTAATATAAATTCATAAAAATTACTTTCTTTATCAATCATGACCCCCTACACAACCATATCAAGATCAACCAATAACTTCTTTCCTCTCTCACTCTACATATATATATACACTTTTTTATGTACGTATCTCCTTAAGATTTCGAAGCAGAATATATACTACATGTATGTATATAGAGAGGATGTACTCACTCATTATGAGTAGGAGTATGCAAAATACCGCTCAATCCGCTAAAACCGCACAGATTTACATCAATCCGTACCGCTCTAACCGCTAACCGCGATTTAAACTTTAAAATATATAATCCGCTAACCGAACCGTTCTGCTCCGCTATAGTTAATACATATATATATATATATTTTTAATTTTCAATAAAATATCAATGTAAAAATAAGTGTGAGAGAGATTTAAGATATGAAATTTATTACAAATTAGTGGTTATATATATGAAATATATTATGTAAAATAACTTTGTATTATATATTTAAAAAATATTATACAAATTAGTGTTATATATTATGCAAATGTATGATAATTAGCTAAAATATTCTTCAATCCGTCAATCTGTCCAAACCGCAATTTATCAATCCGCTAATCCGTTAACCCACTATTCAATTTATAATTTACTCTCAAACCGTCCGAACCACGCACGCCTCTGAGTCTTTCCTTATTCTGAAATGGGTCACTCACAGCACAGAATCTTCTTTCTTGCTCTTGGTGGTTCTCTGTATAAGATTCTGATGATCTACCTGTAATTTTATTAATGGGTTTTGGGTTTGGGGTATAACTGTGACTCTCGTTTGAGGGTATTTTAAAAGTGTCAAGTGGGTTGGTTGGGGGGTTTTTGTGCAATTAAGGTCTGTTTTGTTCTTTTTTTCTAAGGAGTTGAAAATCGTTTAGTGGCGAACAGTAATCACTGTTATAAGCAAAACATTAAACAAGTGAATGTGGAAAGGGACTACTACAGGGTTGAATTGAAGGTGGGTCTCGCCTCTCTTTCAGGTCTCTCTCTCTCTCTTTCTCTCTCGATTAAAGATTAATTTTTATGTTTTGGGTCTAATTTTGTTGTTGATTTCCTCCCCCCCTCCCCTAAACACAGAGTTAAAGAAAGCACAGGTTTTCTTCAATTCTGGTTTTGTCTACAAGTACATAACAATTCATAACTAAAACAAGAAGATAACATAAAAAAAGAGTATTGAACTGTGAAAGATCAGTTTGATGATTTTTTTTTTTTTAAAAAAAAAAATGCAAATTTTGAGGCTTTTGGCAGATGGGTATGTTGGATCTTGAGGTATTTGGGTATTCTAGATTTTTTTAAAGAATAATGGATCTACACATATAGCAGATCAACATTGTTTGACAGAAGATTCATTTCTAGCAAACAAAGTTTCCTCTATTATGTTCAAATAAAAAAATCTAGTAGATCGGTTTTAATTTTTTTTATAATGGGTCTATGTTGGTATTATCAAGATTCTAGGTTTAGATTTCAAGAATTCAAACTTGGGTGTGTTGGATTCTAGTTGAAGGACTGTTCTCTGATGATCTTCAATTAATTGTTGGGTTTCAACTTGTCAGATGGATTAGACTAGCAATTCGCTTGGTGCAATGGTAAAAGCTATCGCTCTTTGGTTGTTGGTTGCTTCTCTATTGATCTCTGTTTCTGCCATTGACAATGGATTCACCCATTATCATTGCGACGACGAGGGGCTTTGGAGCATACATAGTATTCTAGAGTGCCAGAAAGTGAGTGATTTCTTGATTGCAATAGCGTATTTCTCGATCCCCATTGAGCTACTTTACTTCATTAGCTGCTCGAGTGTACCATTCAAATGGGTACTTCTTCAATTCATTGCATTCATAGTTCTTTGTGGATTGACCCATTTGATCAATGGTTGGACCTATTATGGCCCTCACTCTTTCCAGTTGATGCTAGCCCTAACCATTGCCAAAATCCTCACAGCCCTTGTTTCTTGCGCAACTGCAATAACACTTTTGACGCTAATCCCTCTCCTCCTCAAAGTGAAAGTGAGAGAGCTTTTCTTGAAACAGAACGTGTTAGAGCTAGACCAAGAGGTTGGGATGATGAAGAAACAGAAAGAAGCAAGTTGGCATGTTCGGATGCTGACCCAAGAAATTAGGAAATCACTTGATAAGCACACAATATTGTACACCACTTTGGTTGAGCTTTCCAACACGTTGGATCTGCAAAATTGTGCAGTTTGGATGCCAAACGAGAATAAGACAGAGATGAACTTGACCCATCAGTTGAAAGCAAGTTCTTCAAACAGTTACCATCAGTTACTTCCTATTAATGACCCTGATGTATTAGAGATAAGAAACAACAAGGGGGTTAGGGTTTTGAGGCCAGAGTCTGCACTTGGGGCTGCAAGCAGTGGTGGGTCTGCCAAGTGGGGTGCAGTGGCGGCAATTCGGATGCCAATGCTTCATGTTTCAAATTTTAAAGGGGGTACGCCAGAGTTTGTTGAGACTTGTTATGCCATATTGGTTTTGGTTCTTCCGAGCGCAAGTAATAGAGTTTGGAGCTGTAATGAGATGGAGATAGTGGCAGTTGTTGCTGATCAAGTGGCTGTGGCTCTCTCCCACGCTGCAGTTCTAGAGGAATCCCAACTAATGAGGGAAAAATTGGAAGAGCAAAATCGCATGCTACAACAGGCGAAGGAGAATGCATTGATGGCAAACCAGGCACGGAACTCTTTTCAGAAAGTGATGAGCCGTGGGATGAGGAGGCCTATGCACTCAATCTTGGGCTTACTTTCAATGTTTCAAGATGATAGTTTGAGATCTGAGCAAAAAATCATTGTCGACACGATGTTGAAAACTAGCAACGTCCTCTCTACTTTAGTAAATGACATAATGGAGATTTCAGCCAAAGATAACGGAAGATTTCCGTTAGAGATGAGGCCTTTTCAGCTGCATTCTATGATTAAGGAAGCTTCTTGTCTTATCAAGTGCTTGTGTGTTTGCAAGGGCTTTGGTTTTATCGTAGATGTTGAGAATTCTTTGCCCAATCAAGTGATGGGCGATGAGAGGAGGACGTTTCAGGTCCTATTTCATATGGTTGGGCATCTACTGAACGTCAGTGACAGAGGGAGGTCTGTTATCTTTCGGGTAGTTTCTGAGAAAGGAAATGAGGGCAGGAATGAGAAAGTTTGGGGAATGTGGAGACCAAACGTGAATGAAGAGCACGTGAGTGTAAAATTTGAAATTGAACTTAATGATAGAGGCTCTCAATCAAATGATGGCTCGATCGCTACCATACATTTTGCTGGTAGGAGGCACAACAGCAACAATGCCAAGGAGGGCCTCAGCTTCAGCATGTGCAGGAAGCTCGTGCAGGTGAGAATCCCAAAAAATTTGTTTTTATGTTAATTTTCTTCCTCTGATGTTGTAGTTTGATTTTGTTGCTGCACCAGTAGAGCACGTTTGGATTTCACTTGGAAATAAAAAATTGCTAGTATATTTTGCATTGCATTTCATTCACCTCATTTTCAAGTCTTGTAGCATTTGTGTTGAGCACATGAGAATTATGCTTAGAATTTCCATTTCATAATAAGTTTTGGTAATTTAAATGAAAAATGTTCTGAGCCTTGAAATTTATGATGCACGTAGATGTGAGCCTTTTATAAAGAATGTGCATCGTGATGTCAGGCTTGCCTTATATCTAAAGTATATTCTCCTAAAAATATTAGTTGTAGAGGTCTTGTTGCAAAATTTTGTTCTTTCTTTGATTTTTAACCATTAAACTAGCCAGTTTATGTTAACAACACCTTCGGAACATTGTGACTTCCTAAAAAAAATTGCAGTTTTTACAATGCATAACTACGGCTTACATCTATGGTTAATAATGATGTTTGTAAAATGTTTTGATACATATTTAATTTTAGGGTACATTAGTCGTTATACCCCAGGGTTATATTTGAATTCGAAGTAATTTTTAAAAGCAAAATTGGATCAATAATAATTGGCATTTGTTGATAATAATTCAACTTATGAATCTTCTTTGATTAAATATAATTTGCAGATGATGCAAGGTAATATCTGGATATCCTCAAATTCTCAGGGTGAGGCACAAAGCACAACTCTTGTTCTCGGGTTTCAAATCCAACCTTTTAGAAGAGCCATGTTTGAACCTGGAAATGTACCAGAGCAACCAAAATCAAACTCTATGTTCAGAGGCCTGCAAGTTATGTTAGCTGATGATGATGACATAAACAGAACCGTGACAAAAAGGCTGCTCGAGAAACTTGGTTGCCAAGTAACTGCTGTTTCATCTGGATTTGAATGTTTGAGTGCTCTTGGCCCAACTGGGAATTTGTTTCAAGTAGTTGTTTTAGATCTTCAAATGCCTGAAATGGATGGGTTTGAAGTGGCAATGAGAATCAGAAAGTACCGAAGCCACAATTGGCCATTGATCATAGCCCTCACTGCAAGTGCTGAGGAACATGTTTGGGAGAGATGCTTACAAATGGGAATGAATGGTGTTATTCGAAAACCTGTACTTTTGCAAGGAATGGCTGATGAGCTTCGAAGAGTCCTTCAACGGGCAAATGAAGGAATGTGAAGTTAGTAAGTAAATTAAGAAGATTTTGTGTCATCATTTCTTCAAAGTATTTACTGGGCTTATAGGATCAATACCGTCAAGATACTAGCATAGAAATGTTTAGTATTATTTCACTCAACCTTGAACAAACTAGAGCTGCTAGTTTTCTCCAACCATGTTCATAATTTAGCTTCACCTTTTTAACTTTATAGGGTGAATAAAAAGTTGTGTTCTTCTATACAAAATCTTCACCATGATTCACTAAATTCAAATCTCATAAATCTAATTGTATTTGATCCTTCAGGTCTGGTATTGTGTATGGGATTTTCTTTGCAGAATTGAGTAGCATGAAAATGTATTTGTAAGTTCTTACCAGGATCTTATCTTGTTTTCATTTGCATACTTCTGTCATAAAGTGGGATATTTCGAGATCCAAGTGTTTACCTAGTAGTTGAGGTACTCTCTTATGAAGCTTGATGCCTGAGTTTCAGCCTTATCGTTGCGTGATACAACTCTCTCTTTCCCTACTCTCCTTCCTGATTGAAAAAAAAGGTGTATTCTTATTTTTTTTCAATTCTTTTTTATGGTATCGCCATTATGGGCGCAGTAGAGGATTAGAAGGAAACAGCCTCTTGCGTGTTTGAATCCGTCACGCTGTGTTTGATTGAGGAATTTAGGAAGGGATTTGAAAAAGAAAAGAGAAAAGGTGTGTAGGTGAAATGTAGGTATATTTTATTCATACTTCACCTATTTTTTTCTTTTCCCTTTTCAAATCCTTCAACCAAACACGAGTCTCATTATTTGACTAATTATATTAGTTTGGTAAGTGAATGAAATATTTTTTTTATTTGCAGATTTTTGGGACCAACTTTGAATTGCAAAGCAAAGACTAAGCTAATTTAGGTGGTGTCGTTTGAATGGTTCAAGAGCAGAGTTTCCACTTTCCAGCTTCGATAGAGGACAGCTTAGCTTCATTTTAGCTTTTGAAATGGAACTGATTGACCTTTGTCAATGTCTGCCTAAAATTCCAGTCTTTTTTAGCTTTAAAAGTCTATGGTATGAAGATTTGATTTTTGTGGACACAAGTTACTGACTAAAGGCATGCACTTGTGAGGAATCATAACATACTGGACTCCACTTAATGGAATCTTCTATAGAAATTAAAAAAAAAAAAAAAAAAAATGAGGTCATTTCAAGTTCATGCTTTTTCTCTTTTACAAAATATATATGTATATATATATTTTTAAGAAAAACTATAATGTTAAATTAATAATAGTTTTAAATTTAGGAGAGGTCAACGTGTAATAGTTTAGTAGATGCTTGTGCAAACAATGTAATGTGTTACATGGGCACCAAACATCTATGAAAAAAAGAAGTTTTGTGCATATAAATCTACGAAACATAGGTAGTTTGACAAATATGTCATACTCATATTGAATATTTATCGGTGTATGGTATTTTGTATAGTATTTTTGCATACGTATCGGGTACACGAAATACGTATCAAAATTTTTTTTTCTTAATTTTTAACGTACCCAGACGTATTTAATAAATACTTAAACCGTATCATATTTCAGTTGAAATAATATTTTCTTAAACTATAGAGGTAAAATTCCATTCACTAAGGGCTTGTTTGGGAAGACTAAATAAGTGCACTTTTTGTCTTTTTGGACTAAAAATTTGAGGTTGAAAATATGGATGTTTGGGTTAACTTTTTGACTTTTTATGGAAAAATGTGTAATAAAAAATTGTAAAAATTGGTTTGTAGAGTAAAATTTGAATTGGGAGTTGTGCAGCCGTAATTGTTGACTTTTGGTGAATAGTGTTAACTTTTTAACTTTTTGAGTAACTTTTTGGCTTTTTGGATTATTTCGGGTATCCCAAACTTAGCCTAAATTTCTTTTTTATTTTTAGTTTTATGGTTAGAGTGATTTTAAAATTAAGTTATGATTTGTAAGTTATTTAATATAATGTTGGTTTACGGTGGTGCTGCATGTATCAATTAGTATACTAATTAGTGTACCAACACTAGTTATAGCATTATTATTGACCCCACTCATTAATTACATTACAAATATAAAGAACCTCTTAAATTATGCCACATCGTTAATTGATGCATTAGTTAGTGCATAAATTGGTGCATATAGCATTATTCATTGGTTTATATCTTTACTTTTGGTGTTAAATATTAACTGTAGGTTGGATCTTAACAAATTAATCCATTTAATCTATTTTTACATTACTTCAAATTTAAAATAAATATTTTTTTATAAGTGTACCAAAATAATATCTACATCCTATTTTTAAAAAAAATTTATCGTATCGACGTACGCACATCGTATCAATACGAGTACGTGTACGAGTTCATCGATATAAAGAAAGCCCCAACCCAAGATTAGCCATGTGACTTCCAAATTAATGATTTGGTCATGGTAGCTTAAAACTTGATTATTTAAAAAATTAATATAACATAATGAAACAGTGAGAAATCTATTTGGTTTAGTTTTTAAAATTGGTTTTTATATATTTTTTATATTTTAAATTTGACAAAAATAAATACAAAAAATGTTATTTAAATTTGTAAAAAATATTTTCATGCAAAAAAGATAAAATCATTAAAACAATAAGGTTGTTTTTATTTTTCACAAAAATTATTTTCTATAAAATTTCAAAAGATAAATTTTGAAATCTCAATCAGATAGCAGACTGTACTTGAAAAAATTAAACATTCATAAATGAGCATCATTGGGCTCGCGTTCAATGTAATTTTGGCCATAATAAATAGAGCCCAAATCAATGGGCCAGTTAGGGCAAGAATGAGCATCATGCGGCCCAAGTTCAATTAAGTTTTGGCCTAATAAATAGAGCCCTAACTGGCCTGCGATAAATCTGTATTAGAACTTGTCGGTGTTGTTGAGATCTCAATCTTTATTTATGTTTGGAGCCCAAGAAAAGAAACGAAAGAAAAGAAAAGAAGAGAAAACAATGAGCAAAGAAGCAGCAGCAGCAGAGTACCACTCCAAGGATTTCGAGTGGGATCAACTCAGACGAGAAATCGAATCCGACCCATCTCTTCTCTACCACTTTCTTCTACCTCTCGATGATACCCATCTTCCCTCGTCTTCTCAATCTTTTTCTGGGTCTGTCTCATCTTCTCCTTCCCAAGACTCAGATGCATGGAACAAGTTTCACTCTCGTCACTCCTCCGGAAAATTCTTCAAGGTTCAGTTCAACCTGTTTCACATTCATATCGATGATTGTTTATGTATGCTTCTGTATTTAATTGTATATATGCATCTATATTTGTGTCTATTTACACAGAAACACTTGCACCCACATGGGTATTTTGTTATATTGTTTGTGATGATGCAGTCTTGAATTTGAATGAAATGGGATAGTCTTTTCAATCCTAATCAAAGATTGATTAGAAAGCCACTGGTTTTGGTGAAACTTCTTTTTCTTATTCCCATTAATCTACTGCTTTATTGTTTACATCACCACTGAAATCAATGAGAGCAAAAGAGGGTTCATCAAACTTCAGCACTACAACCCACAATTGATAAAACTAAAGCTTGATTGAATCTGACATTTCCCATTGAACTCCAAACAAGATACATACAGTTGTTAATGGTTTTTTGGAATTATAATGAAACATTTTTTTTCAGTTTCATTTACTTTTGTGACTTTGTTTGAAAATTTAGCATGTCTAATACCAGAACTTGATTATTGGTTTCAGGAGAGGCGGTATTTGTTGAAGGAATTTCCTGAACTATTGTCTTGTGATGAATATTCGAAAGTTTTGGAAGTGGGATGTGGTAATGGCAGTACTGTTCTACCAATTTTACGGTGATTCTTAGAATTTCCCAACTTTGTACCATCTGGCACTGATGTTACTATTTTTCAATTCTCCAAGTATTTCCTTTAAATTATTGTATTACTTGAGATACTCAAGATTTTAATGTTATACTAGTCTATGGGCTCATTTGAACTTCATTTACATTGCTTATCATATGACTAAAGCTGAACCTAGGAATTAATTTAGAATTAGATGTTTGCAAACCAAACAGGATATCGACCTTCAGGTTCCTCCTATTTTAGAATGGACTTTGGTTTCTTCTTTGCAATCTGTGCTAAGTTTCCCAAATAAGAAAATATAATTCCTTACTGTAAGATTATTGAAAAGAGAGCATATGACAAGGAAGATAAGCCAAAGGAGAGAAAGGAGGGGAGATGAGTATTATAGGAAATTGAGAGAGAGAGGGGTTAGGAAATCTCCTAGAAAAGAAAGAACAGAGAGTCCAGAAAAGAGAACGACAGGGTTAGAATAGAGAAGAGAAGGAAAGAGAATGTAAATAAAAGGGGGTGGGGAAGAAAAAGTGAAAGCTCTTCAAGTTAGTTCTGAACTTTATTGATCGTTGAGACTGATCTTGTTGACAATGATGAGGCCTTTCAATAGGTTCATGAAACCCTAAACCAACTGAAACATTGTAAAAAAAACCTTAGTTGCAGGAATCGCTCAACTAGGTGGCGATCCTGAGTAAGAATCGCGATTCCGCGATTCCGCGAAAGAAACGTGTAAGAATCGCGTTTCTGTGGAGAGAGAAACGCGATTCAGTTCGAGATAGAATCGTAAAGGAGAGAGAGAGAGAGAAACCCTAACCTGATCGATCGTCTTCGTCTCTGAGGGCTTCGATCTTCGTCACTCTCTCGATCGTATTCGTCTCTGCTTCTCTCCCTCTTCATCTCTGATCGTCGTTCTCTGCTTCGTTTCTGTTCTCTGCTTCTCTCCTCTTCGCGTCTGCTTCGTCTCTGTTCCGTCTCTGTTCCCTTCACTCTCTCTCTTCGTCGTTCTCTTCAAACTCTCTCTCCGTCTCCCCGTGTTTAATGTTTGATCATAATATTATATATAACATATAATATATATAATTTATCATATATATAATATAATATATATATTATATTATATATTATATAATATATAATTTATCATATATATATAATATATATAATAAATATAATTTATCATATATTATATATGTAATAAAATTTATAAATTATAATTTTTATCATATATAATAAAATATTTAATTATTATTTTTTAAAATATGATATATAATAATAATTTTTGTAAATTATTATTTCTTAATTTTTTAACATATAATAAATAAAATAAATTATTCAATTATTTAAAAGAAATCTAATTAAATCATATATAATAAAAAAATTATAAAATAAATTATCTAATTTTTCTTTTTATTTATTTTAACATAATTTCTTATTTCTTATTTATTATAATTTTTTATTTATAATATATAAGCGCTCCTAATTTACGACTCCTCCAAGTGGTCACGTTCCCGCGCCCCCGCTCCCGCTCCCGCCCCCGCTCCCGCTCCCGCTTCGTGCAACTAAGAAAAAAACATCCTTCCTGATATATTAATCTATAAAACTCAACTTTCACTTCTGGAACTACAAAAACTTCAACAAAATATGAAAATATAGATATGTTCACTATAAATCTAACGATTAACTTACTTATGCTCTTACTCACACACCAACACCGAAATATTCATTCATATATCTTCTCATGGGTTGCAGCTACTATGGTCTAGGATCCCCTCTTTTATAGATCTTGACTTACTGTTGATAGGATTTAGTAGCTAAGCATATCTTGATGAAAATCTACAGAAAAACTTTTGACACTGAGAAAACCTTATAAATCCTGAATGTTATGCACCACTGCTCTCACAATAAGAAACCATGTTGAGGGAACATGGGAAGAGAAGGAAAGAAGAGGCATATTCCAAAAAATTGTGCGACATGGGATGGACATGAGAGAAAGGGGAAAGAGGTCCGAGGAGAGAGGGAAAGATTAGGGAAGGGATTAGATAGGTTTAGGTTGGAGCTGTTTAAGGAGATAAAAGCAAGAGCAGAGTAAAGTTCCAAGGGTAAAGAGAGACAGAAAAGAGTTAAAAGAGAGATAGATGGGAAAATAAAAGATATGGTCAAAATACATCAAATGTCATATTTCCTAATATAACAACATAAAAGTGTCAATTATAATAAATAAAATAACTTTAATTTGTAAAACCATCAAAATTCATCAATATTAGCTTTAAACCTTCTAAGAGGACGAATGACTAACAGATACCAGTCTACTTGGCATGGTTTCTGTGACTGTTACAGTGCATCTTTGATGTTTTGGAAGTGTTGTTAGGTTATGATTTTTCATTGTCTTCCTCAAAACACCAATTTTCTAGTTTAAATATCGGGCAGTTTTCTGGTTGGAGGTGTATAATATAGTTTTTTTTTTTTCAATAGAGACCAAAGAGGCACACATTTGAAGGAGGATATTTAGAAAAATTATGCAGGACCTGGTTGTTTTTTCAATTCATATTACTTTCACTTGTTTGGAAATCATCATTCATTCTTGTCTGAACTCCTACTTTGAACGTGTTCCCAACTTGTTTCGTTGTCAGTGGAGATTCCATAAGCACAAGTTTTGAAGATGCATGTTTAAAGTATATGGTCGGGAAATAGTTTCTTGCTTGCATAAACCATCCAAGGAGGCAGAGTTGTTGGGGCCATATGTCCCTTTTCTAGGCTTTGGGGTTAATCATTTGAATCTCTTTCTTTTGGTCCTCAAAACTTTCTTATTAAAGATTAATATTTGCAATCTTGTGTAGCATGTGAATTTGTAGAGATTAATTCAATGTCTTGATGTTCCTGGCCTTAAACCTGATATATATTTTTTTCCTTGAAATTTTTGGTTCTAGTGGCAAGGAGAGCATCACTGTCTATTCTTGTGATTGTAGCATTGAGGCTCTTAAAAGGGCTGCAGAAGTGATAGATGCCACTGATTTAATCTCAGTAAAACATCGTTTTCTTCCATTCCCTTGTGATTTTTCTATTAGTGGGTTTCCGAAGTGGTTGGCCTGCGACTCTTGCAGGGAAGTTAATCTGCAAAAGCAGGACACTTGCCTTTCTGGTTAGTTACTTTATCCATTGCTTCATAAATTCCTTAATTTTGTGGGCTATTACCTGGAACTCAGCTAATTTTTTCTGCTCTTCCAGATGTTGAAGACAAGAGAGGGGCAGGATTAAATGATTTTACTTCTTTGAAGGAACATAAATGCTGCCTGGGTGGGGTGGATTTTGTGACCTTGGTATGTTGCCAGTTTTCCACAAATTGAGTCTTAATGCGTTGTTGGGCATTCGAAGTTAGAATTTGAGGTGTATTGGGTCTACACATCCTCTTAGGTTGTGTTTGGATCTTAGATTTGAAAAGAGATTTATGGAGGTAACAAAAAAGGGAAGGGAAATGTGAATGAAGTAGAAGGTAAATTTTTGTTACTTTTCCCTCTCCTTTTTTTTCCCCCCTTAACAAATCGCTCCTCAAATCTGAAACCCAAACACAACCTTAGGAATTTACCTTTTTCTTTCTTTGAAGAATTATAATGTAATTACTTGCTGCATTATCTGCATTAGAAGCTGTGGTTACTTAAATGTTGAGTTTGGATTTTTGGAGGGAAAGAAGAAGGAAAGGGAAAAGTGAAAAAACCTTAGGTAGCGTTTGGTAGAGCTTTCTAAATATGATTTGAGAATATGAGTTGTATTTTGAGTTTGTGAGTTTTGGAATTATAATTTGAGTGTGGAAAATTTGTTTGGTGAATGAGTTTGAGAAATTTTTGATGTGACATGATATTTGATACAAAAACTTACAACTCATAACCAAATACACAACTCAAAATTCTATTAAAGCTCATAAAAAATTTTAAAAAATTCGAAAAATATTTTTTGTTGAATATATAAAAATTAACATGTGTCAATTAAAAAAAAAAAAAAAAAAGCGTTGTTCCCTCAACCGGCCGGACGACCGGTGGGACGTTTTTCGATAGGACGTCCGGTGGGACGACCAGTTAGTCCAAATTTTCTCACCTTCGACCGAGTTTTCAAAAGTGAGTGTAGAATTAATTTTTGAAAACTGCAAACAAACATCATATGCAAACTAAAGGGTGGAACTAAAGTTCCAAAACCCTTCCAAACACAACCTTAACTTCTACTTCATTTACTTTTCCCTTCCCTTTCCTCCACAAATCCAAGATCTAAACTCAACCTAAGTACAAATGTTCAAATTTCGTAAGGGATATCAATCTGATTATTTAGATGTTTGATATGAGTTATTGAGTTAAATTCTAGGTTGTAGTTGAACTTCTTGTGTGATAACCACTTTGTTCATCACTTCGCAAATTTGACCAATGAGTCTTTATTACTATTTTTCATTAATGTAAAAATGCCTGAATATTTGACAATGTTACAATCTAATCATTCAAGAACTGCCTAAATATTTGACAAACCAACCTCTTGCATTGGTATATTTAAGGCTGTTCATCTTTTTGTAAATGAAATTCATAACTTATTCACCGATGCCCCGAATGAATAATTAAAAAAAACTCGGAAGACCCTGAACTTGTCACAACTCAAATAGAAGTGTAAATTTGGCCCGGCCCAGCTCACCTGGGCCCAAGCTCGGGTCGGCCCACTATCGGGCCGTGTGGACTCCTACCAAGAATAGGGCCGGGCCACTTGTGCAAAATGGCTGCCTTGGGCGGGTTGGCAGTCGGGCCTGACCATTTTTTAAAATTTTTTCTATTTTTTCTCATCAAAATTTTTTTTCCCACAAAAAATGACATTGAGTCTCGGGTGGGTTGGGCTTCGAAACAGACAGCCCAAGCCTAGGGTCTTGGTTTGGGCTTGGGCTTGGGCCTAGCCGAGCCGGGCCACGGGCCGGTGGGCCAAATTTACACCCCTCAAATATATTAGGAAGTAAAGAATATGATGAAATTGGATCCTGATTTTTGTTCTTGTATTTTGTGGCTGTCAGATATTCACACTGTCAGCGGTACCACTTCACAGGATGCCAACAGCCATTGCAGCATGTTTCTCAGTATTGAAACCTGGTGGCCTACTTCTATTCAGAGATTATGGTAATTTCCCAACAAACAACGAAAATGTATGTGTATTTATAGGATTTTAGTCAAGGCTGTTTGCTCAAGATGAAAATTTTCCCTTCAATTTTTTTATACTGAATATGTTGCATGGAAGACTTTTATCTTGCTGCAGTAATTTCAAAAAATTCCTTTTTATTTTTTAGCTTGATTTTGGATGAAAATTTTGAACCCTTTCGAGTGAATTGTTGCTATCAAAAGCATTTTAAGGATGAACTACTGAAACACCAAAATTCTTTCAGTTTTATTTATTGTACTATATTTGGAACCCGTTGAAATTATTAATAGTGTGATGAAAATTCAGGCCTTTATGACATGACGATGCTTCGATTTGAGCCAGACAAAAAAGTGGGATTTAGGGAATACATGCGTTCTGATGGAACTCGATCCTACTTTTTTTGTTTGGATACTGTGAGGGATCTCTTTGTGGGTGCTGGCTTCACTGAGGTACTAATCTTGTTTCTATCAGTTTGATGTTAATCATAGCCGTGCCAACATAGGATGGTAGATTTTGCGCTTAGTTTGGTGCAGCTTCTAGCAAGCTGAAAGCTGAAGCTAAAATCACCTCCCCCCTTGCTTCTTAGAATCAGTTTTTTCCAGCTTTTTTAAAGTTATTTTTGTTTCATAAGTTGTTTGGCACAGATTCCAAAAATAAAAAAGCTATAATCAACTCTATAAGCTGAACCAAACAATCTTTTATCACATTAAACTTGCCGATGAGTGAAGCTCATGCCAACTTACTACCATATGGAGATTACAACTCTACTTGTTATATATCCTGACTTTGCAGCTTGAGCTTGAATATTGTTGTGTTATGTCCGTGAATCGCCGGAAAGGAAAGAGCATGCGGAGGGTATGGGTTCATGGGAAGTTCCAGAAGTCAGTATGAAGTTATCCCTCAATTGTCCCTCATTGGAGTGTCATTACCATGAAGGACTGTAAAACTTCTGTTGTTTTTAGGACGATGCAAGAAAGTATTCATTTGTTTTCGATTTTGGGATAAAGTTGTATGAGACAGAAATATGGAGCAAGAATATTCAAGGTTAAGGGTTAATTGTGAAGAATGAAATTGTGGCTTTAATTATAGGATAAAGCTTCGTAGCTCGAATTTGGCTCTCCCTAATCCCCCTAATGCCCAAAACAACGTTGTTTTGGGCATTTTGTTTTTTTTTTTTTTTTTCTTCCATTTTTGACTCAAACGCAGAAGAGGGAGAGGGGGAGAAAGAGAGAAACAGAGGCGATCGTTGCCCTGCCGCCGATCGTCGCCCCGTCCAGCCGCCGATTGTAGCCCAGCCCAGCCCCGTCGCAGCCCCACCTTTGCTGATGGCCCCCTCTAGTCCCCTCCTTCCTCCTCCTCTTCTCCTTCTCTGCTTCTGAAAAAAAAAAAAAAAAAAAAAATAGGGGGATTCGGGGGAGCTCATTTTCGAGCTCCCTAGCATTGTCCTTAATTATATTTTGCAACCCCACTGGATACACCCAGTGGGGGTCGACCCCCAGTGACGTGGGGCGCCCCCACTGGTCAGTTTTCTGTTTTTTTTTTTTTTTTTCTTTCCTCCAATCCCACAGTGCCACGTGGCATTTGGGGGGGGGGGTCATTGGGTGTAATGTTTACTGAGGGTAGGAAGCATTTTGGTTATATTTTGCTATAGTCATTTATATTAGTTGTTTGGATAGAAAGAAATCCTCACTATGTAGATTCTCAGTACTAAAATATTCATGCCCCTTTCAAATCACTAACAGGTCACATCCATTAGATATATTTTGATATTTTTACACAGTCGAATGATCGTGATTGAATTGGGATAAGGAATAGAAATATTTGACAATAAAAAACCCTTGGCCTATTGTGTATGTTACTGATAACTATATGTTATTCTAGTGATATATAGATTCGATAACAGTTATTTGCTGCCAATTTAAATAGAATCCAATTTTTGCAATTTGAGAACGGTCTTATTATTATAATTGTTTTTTTTTTTTTTTCTTCTCAAGAAAGAGTTGAAAAGAAAAGTAAATTAAAAAAAGTTCTCTGAAACAAATGTTTCTATATAGTTGGATTATATGATGATATTTATTGATGATCCATTTTGTGCTGCTTAAGAATCAGAGCTCATATATATAGATATAATATGTTGCCTATAAGAGAGAACAATTATCACATGCACAGTATATATTTGTAATTTTCCAGTTTAAAAATTGCAGTGGTCATCAATCAACTGTAATGAGAATCAAAATTATTAATTCACTCTTTTCCATTTTAGTTTTTTATTTTTAATTTCCCTCAGAGATGTGAAAATCAGCATTGGGTGAACTTTTGCCCTTTCAATGGGGTGTTTGGTGTAACTGTTAAAATATATTATATATTATAATTTAACGGATTATAAATTATAATTTTAATCAGAAATTGTTAATTTGTTTGGTGCGATTGTCGTATTATATATTTAAGTTACTGAGTAGTGTTTGGTAAGTTGTGAAATAGCTTTTTGATGTATAAATATCATTTTTACCCTTGTTAATTGTAAATTAAATTAACTTTTGTAAGTTGTAAAGTGAATTAACTTTTATTTTTTTGTTATTCACTGCTAGTATACATTTCTCATATAATTTTTTTTTTCTAAAGGTATAATTGTAAATTAACATATTGATTAAGCCCGAAATGTGCATCATTGAGTTCGTTAATTAGAATCTCTTAACTTCACTTGCTGGTCAAACCGTATACTTTATGTGTGTTGAATGTCAATCAGGTTATATATCGTCGGAGCATAAAATGGGCAAAAAGCCAGAATTTGGACAGAGTTGACTTTTCTGCACGTGCGTTGACTTTTTTCTGGGAAAGTCAAATCGACGTTTTAAACCTGTTTGGAAGTGAGTAGAAGTATAAAAAGGCAAGAAAAAGGCTTTTTTAGGGTTCTGAAGTTGTTTTAACTTAAAGGGAGAGGCTAGGGTTTGGAAGGAAAGAAACAAAAAGCTTCAAGGATGTCTCCCATGGTGGTTTCTTCTCCATCTACCTCCTTCCACTCCTCTATGAGTGGCTAGTCTTCTTTTCTAAGGTTTTGATGAAACCCTAGCCATGTAATTATTTTGTTTTCTTTCTGATTTTTAATTATGTAAATGTTTGAGCATTTGTATGGTGATTTAGAAGTTTCTTTTATATATTTTTCATTATCTCTTCGAATATTTGACTTTCTGTGATTGTTGAATGTTATCCATACATGTGTTTTCTATTCCTTCACATTCAAGATATGAGACGAACCATACTACGAGGAACGAGTCGTATCACTACCTTAGTTTAGAGTGAATGATTCGTATTATTTGAGATGGTTCGTACTCGTACATTGAATGTGATGATCTTCTTGTCAAATGCTTCGAGTTTGTAGTTGCGAAACATTAATCCGTTCAAACCATAGCATAATTGATTTCAATTGGAAACCCTAATTATGTGGTTAGTGGTGAATTCTCTACCCTAGGATTTTTTTCCAATTCAGTAAACCCAATATCATTTATTATTGATAATTTAATTCTTTAGTTTAATTTATTTGTTATTAAATTAAGTTATAAACAATCAATCTTTTTATCAAAATTAATTTAGGAATTTAACAATTAAATTAGTTCAATTTCACAATTGTCCACGTGGATCGATACCTGGACTTGTCATTATTCTAATTGAATTTGGTATAGTTTAGTATTTAATTTTGGTGTGTTCAACGACCCATCACATACTCACAGCTGTAGACGTCCCCGAACGCATCCCGGGCGAGGAGTGCGAGTTCCCCCCCCCGTTCTGGTTCGATATCGGGTCTACTACAGTTCAAGGACTCAAATGTCACGGTTTTTAATCTTGAACCAAAGAGTCCAAATCCGGCAAATCGATTTTGAAAACAGATTTTTGAAAGAAGTGCCAAACATGGACTGCTTTGGCAGATACAGAGTCGCCACCTAAATGTTTTTTTTTTAATGGGAAATTTAGGAAACCCTGATTCAGTGCCAAAGGCCACGTGTCCGTCATCACCAAAGTTGCCTCGGCTCGGGAACTTGGGTACGATTGGGGAAGGTCACTTCGTGAGCACCCCCGCTCGCCCGGTCAAAGACCGGCCTCTACTAATCATGATATCTGTTTTTGAAAACATTGTGCGTTCTTATTCCGGTTATTAGCCTAGGTTACTATGTGATGCGCACAGTAGACAAGTATAGACTGAGCCGCCTGAATTGGAACAAAACACTTCATGTTTGTTTTTGAAAATGGTTTGATGGTGCTACCCGCAGGTAGGCTAAGATGTGGATTTCCCACCCTCAGGTGGGCTTAGAAAACAATGGTTTTGCCATTATCTAGTGGGCTTAAAACAAACATTTGATGAATTGTTCCAATCGAAATGACCTAACCTTCACCCACAGGCATTCAAGCAGTTATATCACATAAGCAGTTAGCCTCATGGTAAGCATGCTATTCATGGCAATCACTCACACGCATGCAAGGATGCTAAAGCATAAAACTCACCGAGTACTCCAAGGCAAAACAGAAACTGATTAGAAATCAATGCATGTTCCTAATTATACAGAAATGCCTAATGCAACACATGCAAAATGCAACTATAGCAGGCTCGGCTATTCTAAACATGACATATGAAATGCTACAACTAACATGTATTCAACTTGGAATTGAAATACAAATGCAGTTAGTACGATGCGCCGAGCCCGGTGCATGCAAAACAGATGAATAAATGCAAACATGCTGTCATACTGTATGCTAATTGAAATATGCCCTAATCTAACCATCATAAGCAGGTAAATAAAAGGGAAGAAAGACGTGGGGTTGGAAGACATACATCACACTCACGCACACTTATTACAATTATGCCCTCGTGCAAAGGGTCCAAAAGAATATATAGTCCCGAATGAAAGAATAGTATAGTCCAAATAATACAGTCCAAATAATGTACAAATTCTTAATTAATTAACAAATTAACTAAGAAAGCCGTAAAACTGGCATGCAAGCCAGGGACTGCCTTGATTCCGCTCCGGGTGATGAATGATACATGTTCTGGTTGCCTTTGTGCGGAAATCCACCGGAATGTCCCAATTAGCCTCTGTTTTGCAATGATTCTTGAAAAGCGCGCCAAGCCTCGGAAGACCGCTGATTCTTGATATGCTGCAACAGAGAGCAGGAAAGAGGCATAGCAATGTATTTCACGAATGTATGCATGTCTCGATCCTCGTGCCACCAATCACGCATATCGATGCATGATGGTCGAGGAGCCGAATTGCACAACTCAATATAGAATGAATGCATATGAACACTACAACAAAACCTAACTCCATCATGGATAATCCGGAGTGTCGGTGACTTGGGAATTGAGACACGTACCGTCACTCAGAGTACGAAACGCACCTCGTTTCCCATGCTCGGGCTAACTCCTACCCGAACATGATGCAATATGCATGACATGTATGAAATGCAACTAAGATACAACCCTAACATACACAATGCTATGGAATGGCATACACGCTAAACGAGGTAATACATAACCAAGCATACACAATGCTATGGATGAAATGGCATACGCAATGCAATAATGGGCTTACACCAACATGAGAGCCTCAGCCACACTCACATAGGAGGCCATCAGATGAAAACAAGACAACTCGAAATGCGTACATGCGTGCACGCAAACCGAGGACGGACCCTACGGCGCGGAATGCCACTCTAATGAGACATGGCAAGACATGGAATATGATATGCAATCATGCAAATTTCAGAGGCAAAATGACATGCAAAACAGCCCCGAAACGAGGCGAAATGACACCCGATGCATGGAATCTCTCCCGAAATGCAAAACTAGGCACATGGAATGGCCTACAGCTATGCTAAACATGCATAATTTGGGCATGAAATGAAAAATCAGAAGCAAGGAAGCCCCAAAATAAGCATTTTTACAGTACAAAACATGGCCAAACAGTAAGCGCAAGTAGGGCTAAAATGGCATACAAAAATGGCTCCGCAAGGGAGGCAATGAAGCAAGTGGTAGATGAAAAGTCCAAACAGGGAAATACCCTTCTACAAAACTGAAGAGGGACCAAAAATATGAACATTTACAGTAGATGACAAGCCCCAAATCAGTATACAAACATGCTCAAAATGCAATGCAAGATATAGGCCAACAAAGGGGTATAACATGAAGTGTACAAAACATTCCTCAAACAGCCAAAGACCCTTAATGAAACATTCCAAGAAGGTCAAAATATGGCCACTTTCAGTTCTGATCATGGCCTAAAAACAGAAGAAAGGTGAGCTAACAAAGCATGCAAAAATAGGGACCAAAGAGGGGTGATGAAGCAAGTGATACATGGAGGTCCCAAACAAGGTTGAGCCCTTCTTCAATGTTGAAGAGGGGCTCAAAATAGGCCTAAATACAGTTTACATCATGCTCAAAAACAGATTACACACATGCTAAAAATACCATGCAAAACAATGGCATACAAGAGGGTATTGAAACAAGTGCACAATGGGGGGCTCAAACAGGGTTGAGCCCTTAAAAAAACATGAAGAATGACTCAAAAAAATGACCCTTTCAGTTAGGGTCGGAGCCCAAAACAGTAAGCAAGATGGCTAAAAAAAATGAGGCAAAATAGAGCTAGAAAGGAGGGAAAATGGACTTACCCTTGTAGACCAACCCTTTTGTTGCTTCTTGGACCAAATTGCAGCTCCCTTGGCCTCTGAAAAACTCCTCCAAGCTGCTGAGATGGAGTAGTGGTGGTGGTGCTTGGTGGTGATGAAGAAATGAGGTGGAACTTGGGATTTTTGAAGAAAATGAGAGAGATGGAGGGAGATAAAATGCAAGAGCTCAAAGAGGGTTTTTCCAACCCTTGAGAGAGAGCTGGGAGGCCAGCTATATGGACAAGAATGGGGGAGAAATGGAGGGAAAAAAGTGGAGGGAATTGGCATCAATTTTCCCTCCAAAAAGAGTTCCCTTCGGATGCAGTTTTTGGAGGGAAAACAATGCACAGCTGTAATGTACTTCCTGTAAGGAAGCTGGCCGGCCAGTTATCAAAGCTGCAGGTGGCCGGCCGGCCACCCCCTATGGCCGGCCGGCCAAGGGGCAAAATGGTCCAGAGGAATTTTTGGCCGGCCACCACAAAAAGGTGTCCTCCCATGTGTCCTCAACAAAACCCTGTGGTTGGAAATTGGCAACTGTAAGACAGGAGAGACAACAAGCCACTTTTAGGAGGGGTTCAAAAGGTCCAAGTTGAATTACTGGCCGGCCATAAACTTTTAGGGTCCTCCCATGTGTATACAACACAAATATGTGGTTTGGGGTTGAAGATAGTGGCCCTAGGGTGGTCAACATTGGCTCAGAAGTGAGAAAAACGGGCGTCGGAGGGCGCCGGAAGAATATAACTGCTTGCTGAGACAATTACTAGCCTCCTGCCCTTCTGTGACCTTCCTGGTGATAAAACAGAGGTACCTGCCAAAAATGAACGAAAACCGATGCAAAACGAATGTTCGGAGGCCAAAACACGCAGTTCGGGGTCCCGAAAACAGGCTGTTAAGCACCGAAAGTGGCATTCGACCATGAAGTGAGTCTCTCAGGCCTCAGTGTCCCTCAAAAGGGAGTAAATGAGACGCATGCCAAAAACCGGAGCAGTCGGAGGTGGTTTGGCGGTCCCGAACCGAGGCACACGGCCTGACGGCTCCGAAAACCGAGAACCGGGCTCCGAAATGGGCAAAATGGCCTACGGCCACGAAATGTAGCCCACGGCCACTGAGAGATGGTCTACGGGACCTCTCCCTCCCCTCAGGAAAAGAAACAGAGAAAATCGAGTCTGGTTCGCAAACCGAGACAAGGTACAGAAGAGGGTTCGGAAGTCCGGAGGCAGGGCTCACGGCCGCGACTCTGAGACTTCTGAACGAGCACAATATGCAACATCACCGAGCGCTCAATTGGTGACGTCTGAGTCTTAAGGTCGGTCAAAAATGGGGTGTCTACAACAGCAGAGATTGATAATCAAAAGCAGATGGGAGACAGCTTCTCAAAATCAATTTTTTAAAATTAAAATAAATTGTTAGAATTAAAAACTAGTTAAAATGAGTTTAACCAAATAGTTCAAAATAATTTTTTCAAAATTAAAATTTATAAATTAGCTAAAATAAGTCATACCAAACACCGTGAATGTGCCAAGAGGTTGGCATAATATATAGCAACTTTATGGTGTAAGGTTCATTTATTTTCAGCCGTGCCTTATACCCCCAGTGGGGGTCGCACCCCCAGTGAGGTGGCGAGCCCCCACTGGCCGAAATCCAAAAAAAAAAAAAAAAAAAAAAAAAAAAATTGTTTTTTTTTTCTCCAATCCTGGACTGCCACCTCACTGGGGGTCGACCCCCAGTGGGTGTATGCCGCGTTTTTCATTTATTTTTAGGGTTCTTACTAATTATATGCTTTATTGGAATAAGATACTAACACAGCAATAAATTAAGGGACGATTTTACCTTTTAAGGAGAAGATGTTTTAATTTGTCACAGTGTTATTATTGTGATTTTAGCGACATAATTGGACATCTAACATACTGTTCTTTTTTTATTTATTTATTTTTTATTTTTTATTTTATGCACATTATCCTTTTGAGACTAAAATTTTTCTCAAGAGTAAACTTTTTGGCACATTTTTATTTTGTCTCTAAAAATACATTTATTAGTAACATTTCTTAAATTTGGCTGCTAAAGGTATTTTTTTTACTCTAGAGATAACTGAAATTGATACCCTAATGTTTTTCGCAGCAAAATTTCTACTTTTGAGGATGAAAAAGTTGCAGTGATATTTCTACCCAAATAACAATACTTTGCACAAAAAAAAAAAAAAAAAAAAAAAAATAAAAATAAAAAAATATTCAGAATTTAATTCACTACAACAAATTATACTTTTAGCGACTAAATATTTAGTCACCAAAAATCATAGTTTAGTCGCCAAAACATTTTTTTTTATTTGCCAGGCTTGTTGCTGGATGATTGTTAGGAAAGGTATTGGCAACTAAAACATATTTAGTCACTGAAAGTCTTCAATAGGCGACTAATTTTTTGGTTGCCAAAATTTCTCAATTGGCGACTAAAAATTATTTAGTTAATGAAAGTCTTCAATTGATGACTAATTTTTTAGTTGCCAAAAGTTCATACACTACAAAAAATTACACTTTTGGCGACTAATTTTTTAGTCACCAAAGAATTTTTTTAGTCGCCGAAAGTTGCCAATTGGCGACTGAAAATTTAATATCCCAAAGTTTTCAATAAATGTGCTTTTTTGTTTTAGCGACTAAAATATTTAGTCGGCAAAATCATGGTGCTCCTTTTTAGCTACTAATTTTTTAGTCACAAAAAACTTTTTTTTTTTTTTTTTTTTGTTACTAACTGTTTAGTCACCAACAATGGCTACTAAATGTTTAGTTGCCAAAAGCTCAATTCATTAATTTTTTTAAAATGCACAAATTGAATATTTTTCATTAATTTCTAAATTAGATGTATTCCATTAGCAATGCAACTTGTAACTTGTACATATATAGAATAATATATCTGTCAATTAATCTAAATCCATTATCAATAATATCCATTTTATTATCAACTATCCAAAAACTTTAACTTGTAACATCATATTCCAAATATTATATAAATCCATACCAACCAAGTATAATCCATCTAAACTAAATATTACATACAAAAACATTGGATTTCCAAAATAGAGGATTGTACAAAAATATATGTCTTCCATATACAGAACAAACGCTCTTTGTACACAAAAATAAATATCCACAATAGCCCACGCAAAAGTAATCTGTAAAAAAAAAAAAAAAAAAAAAAAAATTAACCATTAGCATTTATTCAATAAAATTGACATTTCAAATTATAATAATTATAAAATTAATAATTCTGATATATTATTTGTAAATTATAACAATTATAAAACTAATAATTCTAACTTTCTACCTATTAATACAATTTTTCTACACATGTTCAAATGCAAAAACTCCACTTTCTTACATGCCTACCTATTCCTAAAATCATTAAAGACAAAGATAATAATTAACCGTTAAGCTTCATCTTATCATTCAAATACAAGTCTAAATATAACCGAATAAAAAATGTTTTTAGCTAGTACTCTACACAATTCCCACCCTCCAAATCCACCAATCTTTCTTTGGGGTGCTCCTGTATTAGTCCGGCAAGCCTGAATGTCCACCTTGGAACTGTTACTGTTTTGTGCCAACTTTGCTGATCCTTCCATCCAGCAGCTAATTAAACACAAACAACTTTAATGACAAAAAGAATTGCCTCTGTCATACATATGGTGTTTTTTTTTTTTGATCGGCAAAATAAATCTTTATTGATGGAATCAAACAAAAAGAGAGAGACATCAATAAAGAATTGCCTCTGTCATACATTTTTTTTTTTGATCAGCAAAGAAAAATTTCATTAAAAAACATGAAATTAAAGGTACAAGAAAGACGACTGAAATCGAGAGAGATTCGAGATAATACAGACTATCCCTACTACTGCTACTCGAAACCATCTGGTGTTAATGACATTTTCTCATTGCCTCTGTCATACATATGGTGTTAATGTTCTAGAAGCTAGAAAATGAAGATATCAATGAGAAAATGTCACAGGATAAAAGTAGATATGAAACTATTATGATACAATTTATGATAGTACAAGATATTACACAATTACACACACTCAGAGAATTAATTAACAGTATAATTCTTAGCAAGGATGGTACTCTCAGGTCCCAAATGATAATTCCTTTTGTAATAATTTTTTTTTTTTTTTTTTGATAACTCAGGTATCCCCAACCCTCCGATTTTTAGGGAAGCCAGGACTAATCCTGAGGGCCCTGGAGGTAACGACCAAGCATAACCCCCAGTGGCCCGCACCACAGCCTGCGGGGAGTAGGTTCGAACTTGAGACCTCCAGGAGGAGCATACTCCCAGGTCCCAAGTTTTCTGCCTTCATTTTGTAATAATTACTACAAGGAAATAGATCAAATAAATTGCAGATACCTCAAACATAAACAGAACTAGCAAAAATGTGCTTATTGGATCTACTTAGCTTACAAAAAAAAGAAAAAGAAAAAGAAAGTCAAGCGACCTTTGGAACCAAACCATGAACTTTTCAAAAAAGTATAATATAATGACTTGCATCATAAAAAGGTATTTGATTGGTTAGCCCACTTAAAGGGTTATCAAGAAGAAGGAAATCCCTTCGTGGCACAAAATTTTTCAAACCCAAACATAAACTTCATAAGATAATTTAAAACCGTAGGTACCCATTAAGATAGTTATTTGTTCTTGATATTTGACAAAAACTGCCCATAGAGAGAGTAATTCTAAAGTTAAGGAGAAAAGAAAACCTCAGCCATAAGGGAAATAGGCAAAAAATGGCACAAAGTTGAAGAATTGCAAGTGATGCTATAGAACTTTGGTGGGGTTAACAATAATATCAATACCTACGAAGGCCCCAATAAATATGCATGACATTTAATAAAAACATAACAAGAAAAAAATAATTTTGAAAAAAAAAAAAAATCTAACAAGTCCAACGCATACAATGAAGATCAAAAACAAAACCACCCCATGAATCATAACCACAACTCAGTTCTAAAATATACAGTAACAAAGGCAAAATCAATCTTGTAGAGATATATATTATAGTTACTTTTGTATGAAACAGGGCAATTATCTTTCTTTCAAAAAATTGAATTAAAAGATTATAATATGGTCCAATAATTCAAAGTCATCACATTACTCTTTTCAGAAATTAGAAAGTACTTCCTAGGTTTCTTTGGGGGCAAATCTTGCTAATCTAAGCCTTAATTTCTTTTTAAAACTTGATCATGGACTTTCAGTTGAGCCCGATAAATTTCTCACATAGCGCTCTTTGAAGTAACCAAAGCCTAAAAGACATAGTTTCTTAAAAGAGCCTTGTTGGCCAACAACTATTCCATAATCTCATTTTCTCAGATTACTGTTAGCGGCACAATATAAAAAATAAGGTTAGTTACATCAAGACATCTCAACTATTAGAGAATATCTTCTTACCTCCCACATCTATGAACTATGCATTTTGACTAGAGATTTGATGAAAAAATGGAACATGAATTTTAAACACACAATAGTTTAATAGTGGATAAAGAACACTTTACTTCTATATCAAATCATACAATTTTACACTGAATAATGCTACTTTAATAAAGAAAATAAAAAATTTCACTAACATTGTAGGATTATTAAAGCCAGAAATCTGCAAGGTTTTATAATCTCCAAAGCAAGCTTGAGATCAATTTTGTAGGAATTTCCAATTCACCTTTTGAGATCAAGAAGTATGACCAAAGCCAAAATTTAACCAATATCTTAATCAAAACAAGACAATTAATAGCTTAATCAATGCATAGGCAACTCTGTAGAGCTAAGGCATGAATCTTCAAATTCAAATTTTACCAAAAATTAAAATCAAATCTAAACTAAAAATCAAATTGAAAGAAATAGTAGAGAACATAATAACTACACAAGAATTGACCTGTTTGACAACTAGGGTTCTGACGGTGGTGCCTTTGTCGTCGCCACCGCCGTTTGGCGAACAAAACACTAGTGATCGGCGGACGGAACCGAACATATCTTGCATTTTCGATTGAAGAAAGTAAGTTCTACTATGGTTTATAATTGAGTGAATAGAGTTTGTATAGAGTGAGAGCGTTTTGGGGTTAATTTTGGTTCCACAGTAGAGATAGAGAGAGATTGGGGATTGAGAGAAAGAGAAGATATACGGTGGTGGTGGTCTTCTTGATTTATTTTTCAAGCATATATAATGGGGGAAAGAAGCCAGCAGCCTCACCATTCTTTGTGAGGGAGGAGCTGCCGATTGAGCTTCCGTGGGTGATGGATCTTAGGTGACGGTGACCAACAAGGAGGTGAATCGGTGCTCTGGTTGCCAGAGAACGCGAGGAGGAGTGGCGGAGGAGAGCTGTTCTGTGGCTGGTGGAGCGACGGTAAGAGAGGGAGGGGAGAGGAGTAGCGGAGAGAGAGAGGGAGAGGGAGAGGGACGCTGGAGAGAGAGAGAGGCGCTGGTTTGTTTTAGGGTTTGGTTTGGAAACCAAATAAATATGGTTATTTGTCATTTTACACAATTCGCGACTGAATATTTTGGTCGCCAATTAATTCCATAAATCCCTTAAAAATTTGAAATGTCTCCCTCTAAATATTTTAGTTCTTTAGCGCCTAAAAATTTTTTTAATCGTTGAAAATAAATTTTTGGCGACCAAACTTTTGATCATCAAAGATAAAAAGTAATTTTTTTTTTTCATTTGGCGACTAAATAATTTTAGTAGCCAAAACTAACTATATAGCAATTAAAATATTTTTTAATCATTGAAAATAAATTTTTGGCGACCAAACTTTTGGTCACCAAAGATAAAATGTAAATTTTTGTTTTAATTCGGCGACTAAACAATTTTAGTAGCCAAAACTAATTATACAACGACTAAATTTTTTTTAATTACCAATTGTGGCATTTTTAGCTACTAATTTTTTTTTAGTCGCCAATAATCAATATACCCCAACTAAAAATAATTAATAGCTAAACATTATACTTTTGCCAACTAAATTTTTTTAGTCACCAAATTTGATCGCCAAAAATGCAATTGTATGGATCATATTCATCCTGGGTATGAGTATTACCCACACCACATCAAGCTTAAATCTACACTGTACGTTCAATAAATTCTAGACACTTTTCTAGGTGCATAGAAGTTTTGTAAAACTATTTTGATTAAGAAGGTTATGGTTCTTTGCCAATATAGTTATTTTGGCTTCAAATTTAGTGAAATTTAAAGAAAAATAGGTCTCTCTTTGACAGCTCCTACTGATGTGCACAGATGGACGAGAAATGAAAACCCTTTTCACTGTATTTTTACACAAATGGAGCTTAGTAAATTCATTGAATTATGCATATGTTAAGAGTCTTAAGACAATGATCAACCAAAAAATTGTCTGCTAATTCTTTCTTAAAACAGACTCATCTTGGTTTTAAATAACACTGCAACTTTTATTTATTGCCATTCTAATTTTCCAAGTTCTTTCTTACATTAAAAAATTGAAACAAATTACATCAAACACCAAGCATATATATGTAACTGGGGACGATATGATCCAAGAGAGGGCGTGCGCGCACTATGAAAATTAGGTCAAACAGCACTTTGTTCAACCAAACACAGCGTGTACTCCACGGCAGGTAGATATGCAGCAAATAAAAATTTTCAGCATCAAGGACTTGGAAAAGTGAAGATGCTCCATAATTTCAATTGCTGATGCATAATGGTGTGTTTATTATATTAATCACTTCAACTTTTCGATTACATATTAAATTCCGGCTTTATTTAGTGGTCCACATTTCCTTAATGCAGGCTTTGTGGATTCCCTTTCAATGTTTTATAATCAATTGCCTTGTTAGACTTTTTAAGATTGCTAGGGTTTGCAAATGGTGATTTGGCAAAGCTAACCTTTAAAAAGAATTAAAAAAAAAAACCCATTTGTCGTTATTCTTTGATGAAGATTATTTTAATCAAGGCAATTTATTTAGTAAAGCCGAGATGGGCTCCATTAACATCGCGGCTTTACTATGGGAATGTTATATTCAAAGTAATTATAAAATTAAGGTTTATTAGCGATGGCATGTGAATCCATGTGAAGAGGGTCCTCCATGTTGCGAAAACTCTCGGATCCTTTGAGTGTGTCAAGTAAAACATCCTTTTTAAGAGCACCAATGACAATAGTACTAGCCAATTAAAATTGTGTTTGGTGTCTCTCTTAATATAATAAGAGCTTTTATCTTATGTTTATGGTAGTCTAATCAATTGCATGTTCCTTTCTTTGGTTCTAATAATCTAAACATGTATATATATATATAATATTTCTTTAAGCTTGACATAGAAAATCCAAAGATAATATAAGAAGTTAAAAATACAATTCCAAATTTGCTTCTACATGCCATTTATCTATTCAGATAATTGGGAAGTTCTATGCATGAATTAGATAAAGAATGCATGTACCAGTGTACTTCTCTTGTACCCACCTATTTTACATCAATATATTTTTATCTTGTTGATAAAAAATAATGTACAAAAAAAAAAAAAAAAAAAAAAAAAAAATTGCATGTGCTGGTTTTCCTGCACACAATTTTTTAGCTTTGAAAACTAGTTTGTAAAATTTTCATTGCTTTGCAACATCTTATCAAATTAGTAGCTTCTCACTGTGGTTTTACAATATTGCATTGGCATTTGAAGTGATTTGAGCTTTTTATTGTTGCATTGTTAAGATTTACTTAGCTATTTTTTTTACTGTATTTGTTGTCACTACAACATATAAGAGTTTTAGAGACTAAATGCTTTGATCTCTAAAAGTGAAAGTTTTGTTGTAAAAGACATTTAGGGACTAATTTCTATCGTCAGGAGGATAGTCGCTAAAAGGTCGTCCCGAAAAATAAAAAATAAGGCTTTTAGCGACAAAATTTTGAAAATGTCACTAATAAATAGACTTTAGGGATAAAATAATTTGGTCTCAAAATGGTTTATTTTTTGAGATAAAAAATTTGGTCCCAAAAAGATAATAATTCCTTACTAATGTCTAATTTTTGTTGCTAAAAATATAATAACGAAACTTTTCGCAACAAAAATATTTGATCCTTAAAAAATAATTTTGTTTCTAAATTTTGGTCTCTAAAACCTTAATTTTTTGTAATATGTTTCGTTCTTTAAAATCTAAAAAACTCATGAGGCTGAGAGTTAGGTTGTGTGGATGTGAGCAATAGTAGTAAAAGAGTTTTGACTTTATGAATATCTCTTGGTGTATTTCATTTCCGTGTACTTTTAATTTCATATTTTTAATAAAACTTTTACTTTGCTGATCAAGAAATATAGAACATGTTTTAAGTTGCAGGAATCACTTTATTTAATTCTTCTAGAATTTAAAATAAAATGATTTCATTATCACGAATTAGAAGAAAAAGAAAGAAAAAAAAACAAACTTTGCCGTAGCGTTTCATTCACTGCCAAAGGTTTTGCACTTTCAAGGTTTGGGAGCATCCATAAGTGGAGGAAAATTTTAGCTAGGACAGGATCCAATTAGTTGAGAGGTGAAGCGTCGCGTTTGGACAGTGTCGACCTATCCAATGGATTGTGGTGAATTTACAATTTTGTCCACAAAGATATGACACATGGGGTTTACGTGCACAATTTGCATTAAAACCCTAATTGGCATTATTGATTGGATTAACTTGAGGTAAAATTCAAAATTAAGGAAAAAAATTGAGTCAATTGAAACTATAGGAACTAGATGCAATTTATCCCCCCCCCTCCCAAAAAAAATAAAAAATAAAATAAAAAACAACAACGTAATTGGGAAAATTCACGGAGATTGTTATTTTGCAACTTCATGGACTAACCCTTTTGACCTCTTTAATATAATGAGTAGGTACAACCTGCTTGCAATTTAAAATAATTTGAACAGTGATGTGCAAACAAATCAAACAAAAACTATGGTATCCTATATTTACTAAGCAAATGGCCATTCTTTTGTTTTTTAAAGGAACCGAAGACATTTCAAATCATATATAGAGCTAGAGTTCCACCTACTTCCGATTACCAAACCACCACTATAATAACATTGAGATGTAGCTCTTTTCTTTGAGGGAAAAGCAAAAAAATAAAGTTGTTAGATTATGCATTTCAAATGCATCTTAAAACAAAAGAACCATTTCAAAATGATGTGACAGTGACATTTGTGAAATTATGAGAACAATAATGAGTGTTTTCATTAATGTTGTCAATCTTATCTTTACCTTTTTTTTTGATTAGCAAAGAAAATCTTTAGTAATGACGAACCATACATTACATATGGAAATACATCAATAAGAATGAGAAAGAAAAGAAGGAGAACAAGGAAAACCAAGCATTTTGTTGGTGAGAAACCAATACTAGTTCACAGGACCACAAACACTTGTTACCACCACCCAAAAACTAGCTAAGCAACCTGTTGCCACCACCCAAAGACTATCTTAACAAAAGCAAATAACCCACCGAATGCTCCAGTGTTGCTTACTTGTTGCCATCCTACTTCATTTTAGACCTATCCCTCTTATTTGGATCTCTCTTTGTCTTTTAGTTTTAGCTCAATAATCTTATTCAGAACATCATCTTCTTTCCCATTGAAATTGATGCCAAGAGATTTATCCAGTTGTAAAGTGGCTTTAGCTTCATTGAGGAGAAGGTTGCTTGAGCTAGAAACACCATCAGACATATCTGAACGGGCTATCACAGTTGCTGCTGGTCTGAAGATAACAGACTTAGAGGTGTGCTTGTTGACTGCTGCAAGCCTGAATGATTTAGGCTTAGAAAACCCTTCCCATTTAAATTCTTACTTAGTGCTTGGGCCAAATCCACTTTAAGATTGATGCCATGCCCAAGCCCATTCCTAGATCCACTAAAGCTTCTGATAAAACCTGGAGTAAAGGCTTGCTCAACATTAATTTTTGGGCTGTGCACTGACTCCTCAATCATGATCTCCTCGACAACTGTGTTTACCTCTTCTCCCAAATGACAATCACTAGGCCCTGACCTCTGTTCTACCTTCTTGGTACATGCTTCCTCTTCTTTGATAAAACCTCCACCACACTTTGACTCCTCAACAACTGTGTTTACCTCCATCACACTTTTTACCTCCTTCTCCCTGTAGCACTCTTCTGGAATTGTTCCTTCCACACCACTACCACAAATTTCGTTGGAGCTGCACTCTTTCAAGCCATTGTGCTTCATGTTACTAAAATCTATTAAATGATCTTTACACACAAGAATGTGATATAGTTTCTTTTTGCACTCCAAAAATATAATTTTGTTAATAATCTCCATACAAGATGTAGCCACTCTGATTCTGGTATGGGAGAAGGACTTTGGTTGACAAATATCTCCATCCAAGCTTAGAATAGTACCCTAAATGCTTCTAATGTTGTTGATTGTGCCCCTATTCCAAAGATTTAAGGGTAAGTCATAACATCTCAACCACACATATCTCTCTTGTTCGAGATAAAATCCTGGCTTCCATTCTACTACAAACTGACTCCAATCCTTAAACCATTTTTTTGATATTGCAAATATTTGATTTCAGTTCCTCTTGAGATTTGAAGGTTAATACTATATCTCGTCCTTCCCTTTTTTTGACCATTACCTGATCCAATCCTTTGTCCTTCAGGACATTTTCAATGGTAAAAGTAAAGCATTAAAAAATAAGCCTGACTATTGCACTATCATAGAGCCATCCATGACCCTATTCATTGGCTTTTATGGTCAAACTTGCTTTTCCAGCCACAGTGGGTGTGTGCAGACACCTCATTTTTGACCGACCTTAAGACTCAGACGTTACCAACTGAGCGCTCGGTGATGTTGCATATTGTGCTCGTTTTGGAGTTTCAGAGTCTCGGCTGCGAGCCTTGCCTCCGAACTTCGGGGCTCTTTTGTGCTTTGCCTCGGTTTGTGAACCAGGTCATATTTTCTCTGTTTTCTCTTCCCGAAGGGAGGGAGAGGTCTCGTAGACCAGCTCTCAGTGGCCGTAGGCTACGTTTCGTGGTTGTAGACCACTTTTCCCGTTTGGAGACCAGTTTTTGATTTTCAGAGCCGTCGGCCATGTGCCTCGGTTCGGGACCGCCTAACTACCTCTGTTTGCTTTGGTTTTTGGCACACACCTTGTTTCCTCTCCTTAGAGGGACACTGTGGCCCGGGAGACCACCTTCGTGGTCATACACCACCTTCGGTGCTTCACAGCCTATTTTCGGGGCCCCGGGCCGCGCGTTTTGGCCCCCGAACCTTTGTATTGCATCGGTTTAGGTTCATTTTTGGTATGGACCTTTGTTTCATTGCTAGGAAGGTAGTAGGATGGTGGGAGACCAGTGTAGACACCCCATTTTTGACCGACCTTAAGACTTAGACGTCACCGATTGAGCACTTGGTGATGTTGCATATTGTGCTCGTTCTGAAATTGCGGAGTCTCGGCTGCGAGTCTTGTCTCCGGACTTCCGGACTTTTTTGTGCCTTGCCTCGGTTTGCGAACCAGGCCCTGTTTTCTCCATTTTCTCTTCCCAAAGGGAGGGAGAGGTCTCGTAGATCATCTCTCAGTGGCTGTAGGCTACGTTTCTTGGTCGTAGGCCATTTTTTCCGTTTGGAGCTCGGTTCTCAGTTTTCGGAGCCATCGGCTGTGTGCCTCGGTTCGGGACCGCTTAACCACCTCCGTTTGCTCCGATTTTTGGCATACACCTTATTTCCTCCCTTTTAAGGGACACTGTGGCTCGAGAGACTGACTTCGTGGTCAAACGCCACCTCCGGTGCTTAACAGTCAGTTTTCGGGGCCCCAGGCTGCGCGTTTTGGCCCCCGAACCTTCGTTTTACATCGGTTTGGGTTCATTTTTGGTGGGGACCTTATTTTCATTGTTAGAAAGGTTGTAGAAGGGTGGGAGGCCAGCAATTGTCCTGAAGACTAGCTTTATTCCTTCATCGCTCTTTATCGTCCGTTTTCTTCACTAGAAAGCTGACTTTTTCCATTCCCGGGCCACTTTTTCTGACTTTCCTCCACACCATTATGTTGTACACACCTGGGAGGCCACCAATATGGATAGGCCGGCCATCAACTCTTCTTGACCCTTTTGAACCCCTCTAAAAAGTTGGTTTTTCTCTCTCTTGGGTTACATTTCCTGATTTTTCTCCACATAGCTGTGTTGTACACACATGAGAGGCCACCTTTCTGGGGTGGTCGGCCAACAATCTTGCTTGACCCTTTTGAACCTAGTCGGCCGGCTAGGGGAGGTGGTCGGCCGGCCACCTGAACCTTCTGAACCTGGCCGGCCATGTTCCTTTCTCCTGGTCTTCTGGTTCTTTATAGCTGTACCCTCTGTTTTCCCCCAGACCCCTACCCGGGGATCTGCCTTTTTGGGGGAGAAATTTGAATTTGGTTTTCCCCCCCTTTCCTCCACTCCTCCCTCTATAAAGCCAGCCCCCCCAGCTCCATTTTGAAGGGTTAAAAAAAAATCCATTGGAACTCTTGCATTAAAGCCTCCCTCTCTCTCTACTCCAAGCCTCAAAATACCCTTGCTCCTACACCATTTCTACACCAACTCATAACCTATCAACCCACACTCCATTCCAACAACTTGGAGGCTATTTTCAGAGGTTAGGAGCACACTTTCTTGGACCAAAAGCTCCTGAAGACTTGTGCTACAAGGGTGAGTCTCCTTTCCCTCTTTTTTTGCCCTATTTTGCATGCTATCTTAGCTTTTGTTGCTTATATTTTTGGGCTTCGACGTGAACTGTAAATAGTCATATTTTGAGCTCCCCTCCATGTTTGATCAAGGACCTCTTGTTGTTTGAGGTCTCCTACTACCTCTTGTCTCTCTATCCCTCTTTTAGGCCTATTTTTGCATGATATATTAGCCTTGTTTTTGAGCATTTTTGGGCTCCGAGCCAAACTGTAAAATATCTTTTTTTGAGCCCCTCTTCAACTTTGTTGAAGGGCTCTCCTCTGTTTGAGGCCATCTACTACCACTTGTCTCTTATCTCTCTTTGTAGGCCCATTTTTGCATGATAGATTAGCCCTACTTGTGTTCATTTTTGAGAGTTGTCATAAACTGAAAAATATCTTATTTTAATCTCATCTTCAAGTTTGTTTAGGTCTCATTTTTGTTTGAGATCATATGCCTCCTTGTATGCTTGATTGTCTCTTATTTTGAGCCCTACACCTAAGCTCTTGTTGCATGCTTTGTTTGGCCATCTAGCCACTGAAATCCAGTAGATTTTCAGTGGCTAATACACTATTTTGAGCCTCCAAATCAGAGGGGGATGACCCCCCTCTCACCTTGACTTGTTTGATGGTCATTTTGGCCTTCCAAAGGGACCCCCCTTTACATGCTTTGAAGTCACATTTCAGGGTCAATTTGGTGAGTTTTGGAGCTATCATATTTGATTTTCAGAGTTGTTTGTGCCATCCTAAGTGTCATTGATGCATGTGCTTAATAACCCCTTTGTATGCCCTCCAAAGGAGCCCCTCATTTGTGCATGTGTTGGCTGCCTTTCCATGTTTATTTGGGCATATTTTGGCATGTTTTGTTCACTGATTTTGGCTGGTTTGATGAGTTCTCACTTGCTTCATATACATGCCATGTAAATCATGTTTGCTAGTCAAAATCGCATGCTATTTTAGTCCATCTTGTTAGCACCTTTTGGCCATGCTTTGAACTAGAAATGTTCATGTTTTAAGACTGCCTTGGTTCTGTCTTTGTGCCTCACGATCAAATAATGCATGCTTGTATGGCTATAGGTCAATGCATGTGCCTAGTTTTGTGTTTCGGGACCATTCCATGCATCGGGTGCCATGTTTCCATGTTTCGGGGCCATTTTGCATCACATTTCAGTGCTGGAACTTGCATGTTTGTATGCCATATTTGTAGACACCCCATTTTTGACCGTCTTCAAGACTTGGACGTCACCGTTTGAACACTCGGTGATTATCCATGTTTGTGTTTGTTTGGAGTTCCCGGAGTTCTCGGCTATGCGTCTTGCCTCAAGATCTCCGAACTTGACTGTTTTGTGTCTGGTTTTGCACCAAACACTTGTGTTTTGCCTTGGAGGGGCAGGGAATGCCTTGTGAGGCATCCCCACACACCACCGGCACTAGCTAGAGGCCACCGGCTGGTTTTTCTTGCCACCGGCAATATATGTTGCCGGTCGGTAGTCATTTTTGTCAAAATGACATTTTTGGCTAGCCGACTACTGTTCATTTGCTTTTTCAGACATTTTAGGACAGCTGTTTGGCATTTGCTTCCCCTCCATACACGTGTATGGAGGGATGTCCCTCTTGTTTGCTTACTAGTTAAGCATTACAAGATTGCCTCCTCTATAAGAGGAGGCCTTCTCTCCCTTGTTCTAGGGTTAGAAAAATTGGAGAGGAGAGTGAGAAGAGCTATGTTTTTGGCTTTAGGACATATATCTATCCTATATCTATACCTCCCCCTCTTTGTTGTCTTGTGTGTGTTTTAGTCCATACTATTGCACACAAGCACCTAGTGCTTCACCTTCCTTGGGCTACTGAGGTTCTAAGGGCTGGTTCTTGATATTTTTGACTGGATTGGAGCTTAAGGGCGCAACAAGAGCACCCTTTGTGAAGAAGGTCAACAAGGGTAAGAAACTAGTCCTTTTTACCCCATTTTTGCATCCTATTTCTACCTATCTTAGAGCTGTTTTTGTGTTTAGTGTATAACATAAAAAATTTATGTTTTTAGGCCCTCTTGATAGTTTATTAAGAGCGTTTTGTGCTTTGGGGAAGTTTGACCCCTCTTAGGCCTTGAAAGGCCTCATTTTGTGCCATTTTGTGCAAGTTTCGAGACTTTGGTGTTTGGGCCTCTTCACCACTGAAATCTTGAGGGATTTTAGTGGTGGAGATGGTGCCTTGAAGTCTCCAAAAGGGGAGGGCCACCCCCTCTCCTTGTTGTCCTTGAAAGGGACCATTTTTGGTCTCTTAAAGAAGCCTTTGTTCAAATGTGTGTTGATCATGTCTAGGCTACATTTCATGCTTACTATGCCATAATATAATCATGTTGTGTGTTGGTTTTGGTGCTCCATGCATATTTAGCATAGTTGCCATGTAATGCCTCCTTGATCCCTTAACATGCCTTAGGTTGTTAGCCTTTGTTTGAGCATGATTTAGGCTTAGACTTATGAATGTTTTGTGCTTATTTTGCCATGCTTTAGGTCTGTCCATAGTTGTTTGGATTGATTTTGGCATGCTTAGTATAGCTTCTTTGCATTTGTGGCTTGTCGGGCTTGTATGCCTCAAGTATGTGAATGTGTAGCATGTGTTGATTGCATCATTTTGGTGGTTTGGAACCATCTGACATATAATATCAGTCCCTTTGGCATGCTCATATGCTTGCCTTAGTTGCCTCTTTATTGCTTTGAGAGCATGAGTTGTATGCCTTATGTTTTGACCATTATGCATGCCTTTGAATTCAAACCATTTAGATGCCATCTAAGTAGTCCTTTGGGCTTGATTTTCTGTGCTAAAACTCTGATTTTAGTTGCTTAAGTCTTGCCATGTTAGGTTTTGCCAAGTGTAGTTCAATGCCTCTTGGCTTGCCTTAAGTATTTGGGCCAATTGCATGCTTTTGTTTGTGTTGTGTGAGTTGGTTTGGCACCTCTTATAACATGATTTCAGAGCTTAACTTGCATGCTAATTGTTCATATTTGTGCCCTCTTAAATGTGTTTAAAAGTTGCCCCATTATGCTTAAAGTATTGGACCATGAGTGCTTGCATAAGTTTGTGCATTTTGGCCTTCGTTTTTAGGCACTTTGGCCACTGATTTTAGGCCTATTTGGAGTTGCCTAAGTCATGTTTAAGTCCACTCCTTTGCTTAGTTTGCATGCTTGCCTTGGATGTGTGTTTGCATACTAGCATTCTTGTTTGCATCCTATGTTGCATACTAGTTGACATGCTTAGGATTGCTCACATAGACATGCATGTCTTGTCCCTTGATTTGGTGATGGGGATTGGGCTCTTTGATTGTTTAGTTTGCATTTTATTTGACATGAAAATTGCACACTTGATTCTTTGGGCCATCATGCATAGAAATGCGTGATTGGTGGCCCGAGAATCGAGGCACATCCTCTATTGAGTCATTAACATGATAGGGATTGTGATTGGTGCATACATAGCTTGAATAGCATTAGCCATGCTTACATATGCTCAAAACTCCATGTCATGCACTGTTTGTCTGCTGTTGCTGTCAAAACTGTCCTCTACAGGAATTTTATGCCGACCAGCAGTTTAGAGTGCCGACCAGCACTATATGGATGGCCGATAATCTTCCCAGCAGTCGATGAAAATTTTGGATGGCCGGTGGGCATGTCCTCCAGCCGGTGGTGTACAGCGGCATGCAAGGAAGGTATTCTGGGACTTTGGAAATTTTTGGAGAGACAGGGCAGTAAAAACAGAAGCAACAGTGGCATGACATGAGTTTTCCGGGCAAGATGGATCGAGCATGCATCATCTGCGTATCCCGAGGCAGGGCTGAGGCCCCTTTCTTTTTACATTGAATTCAATTTAAATTAGAATTTTTTGTAATAATTTATTATGTATTTGGACTGTGTTATTTTGGGACTGTATATTCTTTTGGTCTCTCCGTGTGAGGGCAAATCTGTAATAAGTGTGTGTAAGTGGCGTGTATGTCTTCCAACCCCCATTTCTTTCTTCCCTTTTATTTACTTGCTTACGATGATTAGTTTAGGGCATATTTAAATTAGCATAACAGTATGATAGCATGCGTGCATCCATACATCTGTCTTACATGCACCGGGCTCGGTACATCACGCTAACTGCATTGTATTTCAATTTCCAAATTGAATACTTGTTACTTGTAGCATTTCACATACCATGCTTAGGATAGCCGAGCCTGTCTAGATTACACAATTGCATGCGATGCATTAGTCACTCTAACATGAACTAGGGCATGCATTTTTACTAACTAGTTTATTGTTTTGGCACGGAGTACTAGGTGAGTTTTTATGCTTTAGTATCTCGCATGCGTGTGAATGCTAACATGATAGTAGGCTTACCATGCGGCTAGTTGCTTACATGAGATAAACTGTTTGAATGCCTCTGGGTGGAGGTTGGATTGTTTGAGTTGGAAAAACTCGTTGAAATCCGTGTTTTAGCCTACTTGCGAGTAGCAAAATCCGAAACGCTTTCAAAACGAACGGATATGCAATGTTTGTTTCCAAATTAGGCAATCTAGTCTATACTTGTTTGCTGTGCGCACAACATAGTAATTCTAGGCTAATAACCGGAACAAGAGCATGTAATGTTTTCAAAATCGGATATCACGGTTAGTAGAGGCCGGTCTTCGGACCGGGCGAAAGGGGGTGCTCATAGCTGACCTTCCCCGATCGTACCCAAGCTCCCGAGCCAAGACAACTTTGGTGATGACGGACACATGGCCTTCGGCACCGAGTCAGGGTTTCCTAAATTTCTCATTTCAAAAATATTTTGGTGGCGACTCTGTATCTGGCAAAGCAGTCCATGTTTGGCACTACTTTTCAAAAAATCTGTTTTCTCAAACGATTTGCCAGAGTTAGACTCTTTGGTTCAGATTAAGAACCGCAACAAACAAAACAGGGGAGTCCGAACTGTAGCGGTAGCGAGGTCCCTCGCGGGCGCTGTCTACAATATTTCATGCCTTGTCATGCCTTGTTAGAGTGACATTTGTGCCTTGGATCGGTCCTCGGTTTGCGTGCATGTGCGCACGCATCTCGAGTGTCTCATTTTCATCTTATGGCCGCTGATGTGAGTGTGGCTGAGGTCCACTCATATTGGCGTATGTCCATCATGCATTGCGTATGCCATTTCAATTCATAGCATTGTGTATGCTAGGTTGCATGTTAGAGCATCGTGTATGCCATGTTACATCGTGCATTGTGTATGCCATCTCATAGCATTGTGTATGCTAGGTTGTATATTGGTTGCATTCATGCATGTCATGCATATTGCACTGTGTTTGGGATAGGAGTTAGCCCGAGCACAGGAAACGAGGGACGTTTCGTACTTTGAGTGACGGAACGTGTCTCAATTCTCGGTCACCGACACTCCGGATTATCTATGATGAAGTCTCGGTCTTGTCGTGTTTATGTGTGCATTAATTTCATATTAAGTCGTGCAATTCGACTCCTCGGCCATCATGCATCGAGATGCGTGATTGGTGGCATGAGGATCGAAGACTACGCTCCCTGAAGAGTAGTCAAGCATACATATGTGAAAATACATTGCCATGTCCCTTTCTTGTTCTCTGTTGTAGCAAATCAGAAATCGGCAATCTTTTGGGGCTTCGCTCAACATTCCAGGCTTAATTGTAAACAGAGGCTAATTGGGGCGTCGCAATGGATTTCTGCGCCAAGCAACCCGAACATGCATCATTCATCATTTGAAACAGAGCTGAGGCAGTCCATGAATTTGCGTGCCATTTATTGCTTTACTAGATTAATTTGTTAATTAATTAGGATTTTGTACTTATTGGGACTGTATTATTTATTTGGGATTGTATATTATTTATTTGGACCCTCCGAGCAAGGGCGATGTTGTAATAAGTGTGTGTGTGTGTGTGATGTATGTCTTCTAACCCTACTGTAGACGTCCCCGAACGCATCCCGGGGAAGGAGTGCGAATCCCCCCCCCCCCCGGTTCTGGTTCGATATTGGGTCTACTACAGTTCAAGGACTCAAATGTCACAGTTCTTAATCTTGAACCAAAGAGTCCAAATCCGGCAAATTGTTTTGAAAACAGATTTTTTTTTTAAAGAAGTGCCAAACATGGACTGCTTTGCCAGATACAGAGTCGCCACCTAAATATTTTATAATGGGAAATTTAGGAAACCCTGACTCGGTGCCAAAGGCCACGTGTCCGTCATCACCAAAATTGCCTCGGCTCGGGAACTTGGGTACGATTGGGGAAGGTCACTTCGTGAGCACCCCCACTCGCCCGGTCAAAGACCGGCCTCTACTAACCATGATATCTTATTTTGAAAACATTGTATGTTCTTATTCCGGTTATTAGCCTAGGTTACTATATGATGCGCACAGCATACAAATATAGACTGGATCGCCTGAATTGGAACAAAACACTTCATGTTTGTTTTTGAAAATGGTTTGATGGTGCTACCCGCAGGTAGGCTAAGACGTGGATTTGCCACCCTCGAGTGGGCTTTAGAAATCATGATTTTGCCACTATCTAGTGGGCTTAAAACAAACATTTGATGAATTGTCCCACTCCAAGTAACCCAACCTCCACCCACAGGCATTCAAGGCAGTTATATCACATAAGCACATAGCCTCATGGTAAGCATGCTATTCGTGGCAGCACTCACACGCATGCAAGGATGCTAAAGCATAAAACTTACCGAGTACTCCAAGCCAAAACAGAAGCTCATTAGAAATTATGCATGATCCTAAATATACAGAAATGCCTAATGCAACACATGCAAAGATGCAACTATAGCAGGCTCGGCTATTCTAAACATGGCATATGGAATGCTACAACTAACACGTATTCAATTTGGAATTGAAATACAAATGCAGTTTGTATGATGCGCCGAGCCCGGTGCGTGCAAAACAGATGAATGATGCAAACATGCTGTCATATTGTATGCTAATTGAAATATGCCCTATATCTAAGCATCGTAAGCAGGTAAATAAAAGGGAAGAAAGACGTGGGGTTGGAAGACATACATCACACTCACCCACACTTATTACAATTTTGCCCTCGCGCAGAGGGTCCGAATAAATAATATACAGTCCCAAATGAAAGAATAGTACAGTCCAAATAATATAGTCCAAATAATGTACAAATTCCTAATTAATTTACAAATTAACTAAGAAAATAATAAAACTGGCATGCAAGCCAATGACTGCCTTGATTCTGCTCCGGATGATGGAAAAATGCATGTTTGGACTGCTTTGCGCGGAAATCCACTAGAATGCCCCAATTAGCCTTTGTTTTGCAATGATTCTTGAAAAGCGCGCCAAGCCTCGGAAGACCGTTGATTCTTGATATGCTGTAACAGAGAGCAAGAAAGGGGCATAGCAATGTATTTTCACAAATGTATGCATGTCTTGATCCTCGTGCCACCAATCACGCATCTCGATGCATGATGGCCGAGGAGCCGAATTGCACAACTCAATATAGAATGAATGCATATGAACACTACAACAAAACCTAACTCCATCATGGATAATCTGGAGTGTCGGTGACTTGGGAATTGAGACACGTTCCGTCACTCGGAGTACGGAACGTACCTCGTTTCCCGTGCTCGGGCTAACTCCTATCCCGAACACGATGCAATATGCATGATATGCGTGAAATGCAACTAAGATACAATCCTAACATACACAATGTTATGGAATGGCATACACGCTACACGAGGTGATACACAACCGAGCATACACAATGCTATGGATGAAATGGCATACGCAATAAGGAAGCTGGCCGGCCAGTTATCAAAGCTGCAGGTGGCCAGCCGGACACCCCCTATGGCCGGCCGGCCAAGGGGTAAAATGGTCCAGAAGAATTTTTGGCTGGCCACCACAAAAAAGTGTCCTCCCATGTGTCCTCAACAAAACCCTGTGGTTGGAAATTGGCAACTGTAAAACAGGAGAGACAACAAGCCACTTTTAGGAGGGGTTCAAAAGGTTCAACAACAATTACTGGCTGGCCATAGACTTTTAGGGTCCTCCCATGTGTGTACAACACAAATATGAGGTTTGGGGTTGAAGACAGTGGCCCTAGGGTGGTTAACATTGGCTCGGAAGTGAGAAAAACGGGCGTCGGAGGGCGCCGGAGGAATATAACTAGTTGCTGAGACAATTGCTGGCCTTCCACCCTTCAGTGACCTTCCTGGTGATAAAACAGAGGTACCTGCCAAAAATGAACGGAAACCGATGCAAAACGAATGCTCGGGGGCCAAAACACGCAGTTCGGGATCCCGAAAATAGGCTGTTAAGCACCGAAAGTGGCATTCGACCACGAAGTGGGTCTCTCAGACCTCAGTGTCCCTCAAAAGGGAGTAAATGAGATGCATGCCAAGAACCGGAGCAATCAGAGATGATTAGGCGGTCCCGAACCGAGGCACACGGCCTGACGGCTCCGAAAATCGGGAACCGGGCTCCGAATGGGCAAAATGGCCTACGGCCACGAAATGTAGCCCACGGCCACTGAGAGATGGTCTACGGGACCTCTCCCTCTCCTCAGGAAAAGAAACAGAGAAAACCGAGTCTGGTTCGCAAATCGAGGCAAGGCACAGAAAAGGGTTCGGAAGTTCGGAGGGAGGGCTCACGGCCGCGACTCTGAGACTTCTGAATGAGCACGATATGCAACACCACCGAGCGCTCAACCGGTGACGTCTGAGTCTTAAGGTCGGTCAAAAATGGGGTGTCTACACCTACGTCTTTCTCCTTTTTATTTACCAGTTTATGATGGTTAGATTAGGGCATGTTTCAATTAACATACAGTATGATAGCATGTTTGCATTCATTCATCTGTTTTGCATGCACCGGGCTCGGCGCATCATGACTCACTGCATTGCATTTCAATTCCAAGTTGAATACTTGTTAGCTGTAGCATTCCATATGCCATGTTTAGAATAGTCGAGCCTATCTTAGTTGCATTCCTGCATGTGTTGCATTAGGCATTTCTGTATAGTTAGGATCATGCATGAATTTCTAACATAGTTTCTGCTTTGGCTTGGAGTACTTGGTAAGTTTTTACGCTTTAGCATCCTTGCATGTGTGTGAGTGACTGCCATGATAGCATGCTTACCATGAGGCTATTTGCTTACGTGATATAACTGCCTGAATGCCTGTGGGTGAAGGTTGGGTTATTTGGATTGGAACAATGCATTGACTGTGAGTTTTAAGCCCACTAAATAGTGGCAAAACCATCTTTTCTAAGCCCACCCGAGGGTGGCAAAATCTGCATTTTAGGCCTACCTGCGGGTAACAAACCATCTTTCAAAAACAAACATGAAATGTTTTGTTCCAATTCAGGCAATCCAGTCTATACTTGTATGCTGTGCGCATCACATAGTAAATCTAGGCTAATAACCGGAATAAGAATGCATAATGTTTTCAAAACTAGATATCATGATTAGTAGAGGCCGATCTTTGATCATCTTTGATCGGGCGAGCGGGGGTGCTCACGAAGTGACCTTCCCCAATCGTACCCAAGTTCCTGAGCCGAGGCAACTTTGGTGATGACGGACACGTGGCCTCAGGCAACGAGTCAGGGTTTCCTAAATTTCCCAAAAATAAAATATTTAGGTGGCGACTCTGTATCTGGCAAAGCAGTCCATGTTTGGCATTTCTTTCAAAAATCTGTTTTCTCAAAACGATTTGCCGGATTTGGACTCTTTGGTTCAGATTACGAATCGTGACAATTTGAGTCCTGAACTGTAGTGAGCCCAAAATGAACGGAATGGGACTCACCCCTCCCGGGGCGTTCGGGGATGTCTACAATCAGCAATTCTTTTGAAAACCATTTTCTCTCTCCTCCAGCTGGTTTTTCTGACAGAAAATTGGTTTTTCTTACTTTTGAGCCACAATTTCTGGTTTTTCATACCACCATTGTGTTGTGTACATTTGGGAGGCCACCAATATGGGTAGGCCAACCAGTATTTCTTCTTGCCCCTTTTGAACCTTGCTAAAAAGCTGGTTTTCCTCTCTCCTGGGTCACTTTTTCTGGTTTTTCACCCTGCAGCTGTATTCTACTCATCTGGGAGGCCACCTTTCTAGTATGGCTGACCAAAAATTCACCTTGACCCTTTTGAACCCTGGTCGGCTGACCAGGGCATGTGGTCGGCCGACCACTTGAACTGGTCAGCCTACCTTCTGCTTTTTGGCCTTCCCAAGTGCTTCACAGCTGTGCCAGCTGTGAAGCATTTGACCCACTGTTCGAGTTTTTAGCCCTCTTTTTGATCCTTTTTAGTTAGTTTTGACCCCCTTTCTTATCTTCTTGGAGAAGCTTGACTCTTTTGTCAAGCTTCTTGAGGAAGCTTCACCCTTTTGGTTAAGTTTCTTTGAGAAGATTTGAACCCCTCTTAAGGCTTCTCCAAGAAGCCTTGGCTCTTCTCCTCTATAAAACCAACTCTCCATCTCCATTTACAAGGGTTAGAAAAAAACCAGCTGAGGCATATACATACAACTCTCCATATATCTCTCATCCAAGCTCAAAACACCCTTGTCCTTGGTCATTTACACTACACCTCATAGCCTACCACCTCCACCATCCATTCCAGCACCTTAGGACTGATTTACAGAGGTTGAAGGTTCACCAACTTGGTCCAGAAGTTGCTGCATTGCTGTGCTACAAGGGTAAGTCTCAATTTCCCCTTTTCTTGCATTATTTTGCTCCATAGCTTAGCCCTATTTGAAAGCATTTTTGGGTTTTTTTATAAACTGTAAAGTGTCTTATTTTGAGCTCCTCTTGAAGTTTGATTAAGGATACTTTTCTGTTTGAGGTCTCCTACATCCTTGTATGCTTCATCTTTCTTTTAGGGCTTATTTTGCATGATATCTTAGCCTTACTTGTAAGCATTTTTGAGATTTTTCATGAACTAAAAAAAGTCTTATTTTGAGCCTCTCTTAAAGTTTGATTAAGGGCATTTTTCTGTTTAGGGTCATCTTCCTCTTGGCATGCTTCATTTCCTCATGATTAGGGCTATGCATTAGAGCATTCGCATTGGCCTTGGTTTGGCCTCTTAGCCACTGAAATCCAGTGAATTTTTAGTGGCTTAGATGTGCTTTTGAGAGATAAAATTAGAGGGGGGTGACCCCCTCTCTCCTTGTCTTGTTTGTTGGCCCTTTTGGCCTTCCAAAGGGCCCCTTACTTGCATGTTGTGAAGTCACTTTTTAGGCCCAATTTGGTGACTTTCAAGGTCTGCCTTAGCTCTGTTCGGAGCCTCTTTGACCATATTTTGTGTCCCTCATACATGTGTGGAACAATCCTCCTCAAGGCCTTTCAAGAGGACCTTTCATTGTATGCTTCCTTGACCCATTTCAGGGCCTTTTTGGTGAGTTTTAGGGCTGTTATAATTGATTTCCAGAGTTGGTTTTGTCATGTTAAGTGTTCTTGTTGTATGTGTTGAGTAACCCCTTGCATGGCCTCTCAAAGGAGCTCATCATTTTTGCATGCATTGGATGCATTTCAGTGGTTATTTGGAGTTTATTTGACATGTCATGTTACTGTTTTGGGCTGGTTTGGTGACCTCTCTTATGCTTCATGTACATGCCATGTAAACCATACTTACTAGCCTAGGAAGCATGTTGTTTTAGCCCTTCATGTTAGCACTTTTTGGCCATGCTTTGAACTAATATCGTACATATTTTGGGACTGCCTTGGCTCTATTTTTGTACTTCGTGATCAAATAATGCTTGCTTTGCATGATTATAGTTCAATGCATTTGCCTAGTTTTGAGTTTCGGGGCATCTTTCATGTATTGGGTGCCATATTTCCATGATTTGGGACCATTGCGCATCATATTTCAGTACTGGAAATTGCATGTTTGTATGCCATCTTTCATCACTTGCCATGCTTTGGTAGAGTGGCATTTGATGCCTTAGGTTCGGTCCTTGGTATTCGTGCATGTGTGCACGCATTTCGGTTGTCTCATTTTCATCTAATGGCCACTGATGTGAGTGTGGCTGAGGTCCACTCATGTTGGTGTAAGTCCATCGTGCATTGTGTATGCCATTTCAGTCTATAGCATTGCATATGCTAAGTTGCATATTAGAGCATTGTGTATGCCATGTTACATCGAGAATTGTGTATGCCATTTCATAGCATTGCATATGCTAGGTTGTATGTTAGTTGCATTGTGTATGCCATCTTATTTGCATTGTGTTTGGGATAGGAGTTAGCCCAATCACAGGAAACGAGGGACGTTTCGTACTCCGAGTGACAGAACGTGTCTCAATTCCTGGTCGCCGACACTCCGAATTACCCATGATGGAGTTTAGGCCTTATTGTGTTTATATGTGTATTTATTTCACATTGAGTCGTGCAATTCGACTCCTCGGCCATCATGCATCGAGATGCGTGTTTGGTGGCACAAGGATCGAGGTGTGCATACATATGTGAAAATATTTTGCCATGCCCCTTTCTTATTCTCTGTTGCAGCAAATCAAAAATCAGCAGCTTTCTAAAGCCTTGCACAGCATTCTGGGATTAATTGCAAACAGAGGCAAATTGGGACATCGCGATGGATTTCTGCGCCAAACAACTCAAGCATGCATCATTCATCATTCGGAATAGAGCTAAGGCGGTCCATGGCTTGCATGCTAATTTACTTGCTTTCCTAGATTAATTTGTTAATTAATTAGGGTTTTGTAATTATTCAGACTGTATTATTTATTCGGACCCTCCGAGCGAGGGCATAATTGTAATAAGTGTGCGTGTGTGTGATGTATGTCTTCCAATCCCACGTCTTTCTCCCTTTTATGTACCAGCTTATGATGGTTAGATTAAGGCATGTTTCAAATAGCATACTTATGCTTGTATGTTTGCATTCATTCATCTGTATTGCATGCACCGGGCTCGGCGCATCATACTAACTGCATTGTATCTCAATTCTAAGTTGAATACGTGTTAGCTGTAGCATCATCATATGCCATCTTAGAATAGCCGAGCCTGTCTTAGTTGCATACCTGTATGTGTTGCATTAGCCATCTTAACATGAACTAGGATCATGCATTGATTACTAACTAATTTATGTTTTGGCTTGGAGTACTCGGTGAGTGTTTTCGCTTTAGCATCCTTGCATGCGTGTGAGTGACTACCATGATAGCATGCTTACCATGAGGCTAACTGCTTATGTGATATACCTACCTGAATGCCTGTGGGTGAAGGTTGAGTTATTTGGATTGGAACAATTCATTGATTGCGAGTTATAAGCCCACTAGATAGTGGCAAATCATCGTGTTTTCTAAAGCCCACCTGAGGGTGGCAAATCCACATTTTAGCCTACTTGCGAGTAGCAAACTGTTTTCAAAACAAACATGAGATATTTCGTTCTAATTCAGGCGATTCGGTCTATACTTGTATGCTGTGCGCATCACATAGTAAATCTAGGCTAATAACTGGAATAAGAACGCATAATGTTTTCAAAACTAGATATCATGGTTAGTAGAGGCCGATCTTTGATCGGGCGAGCGGGGGTGCTTACAAAGTGACCTTCCCCAATCGTACCCAAGTTCTTGAGCCGAGGCAATTTTGGTGGTGACGGACACGTGGCTTTAGGCAACGAGTCAGGGTTTCCTAAATTTCTCCAAAAATAAAATATTTAGGTGGCGACTTTGTATCTGGCAAAGCAGTCCATGTTTGGTACTTCTTTAAAAAAAAAATCTGTTTTCAAAAACGATTTGCCGGATTTGAACTCTTTGATGATTTATCGGTCTTGCATTGCACTCTGCAAGATTAGATACAGGACCGTGATATTGAGTCCTGAACTGTAGTGAGCCCAATGAACAAAACGAGATTTCCCTCCCGGGACGTTCGGGGACGTCTACAGTGTGTCAGCCACAGTGGGTGTGTCCCCTTTTAATACTTCAGCGAACGATCTTAGGCCTGTATATAAAACATCATTCATATTTCTGTGAGTTTCAGTAGGTCTTCTGATGGTATGAAGACTTCTCCTTTTTTGATCATCTCTGTTGCTCTTGACATTAGTAGCTTTTTTTAACTTCTAGCTCCCTTTTATCTATCCAATCGCTTTTTGGATGGCGATGTCTGCTGCTACATAGCTTTTTTAACTATGCCAAACTGTGAGAAGAGTTTAAAGAGAGTTTCGCAACCATAGTTGAAGGTAAATTATCCACAAATACAGTGAACAGCCCATGCTTATCTTCCTTGCCATGAGGCCCACATTTATCTTGCTGCCTCACTACTAGAATCCAGCCTCCATTTCCTCCTTGTGCCATTACATTTTCACTGAAGCATTTTACCGAACAGATGGAGTGTGAAAACTTTTTTACTGGGAAAGACAGGACCAAGCTACTCTTGGCTTCCCCTAAAATTACAAACCCAGATGAAATCAAGACAAAGAAGATGCTAAAAGCCTTACTCGAATGATAATGGATGGTATATTTGACAGACTGATAAGTCGCTGCAACGATGGTGACGTTGAAACAGTGATCAGACACCATTGAGAGCTAGAGCTTCACTGTCTGACTGAGAGTGAGCACTGAGAAGTTGGAGTCGCTAGCTGCTAGACTAAGCATAAGATGGGGAAGAGAGAGCTTCAAATGTTGGAGAGAGAGCTATTGCTCACCGTCAAAGTCGCCCATTTGTTGACAATTTCCTATTTTAAAAACTTGGATTGTTGAGGGAGCTATCAATGCGTTTGGATGAGGGCCATCATAGCCAAATCACATAATAAACTTCATGTTTTCTCTCTTTATGTTCTTCTTCCTTAATCTACATGGTATCAAAATAGGTTGATTGGACAATTCTATTATAAATGCAACCTTCTACTCATCTCATCATATTTAAACAAAAAAACAAAAAAAAAATTTTTTTTTTTGGGATTTCTTCAACCTTTTTTATTGTTGTTTGTTGTCGCAGAGTTACTTGTTTGTGCTATCAAACACATTGTGACTTTTAATGTCAATTTTGTGATCATATGTATTGGACATGTTTTCAATTGCAGAATTCTGTCATTTCAGGCTGAAAGAGAGAAGTGCACTTGACAACAATCATTTTCTCCATGAATTGATCTTAACGTCTTTGTGGAAGATTTTGTTCCATTTGTGCAATCATTGTATGTATTCATTTGAGCAAGTAAAAATAGTAATATTCATGCATCCTCATCCATTTTTATATTTCTACAGAAAAAAAGGTCTAATTTCTAATAGGTTTTCCAAAGTTCTCCTTGATGAATGATTTGCAGCCGGTTTAGACCATTATTTAGAATGTCGAAATTTTATGGGGAGAAATTAAGGTTTTGTTTCACTATAAACTAATGCCGGGGCCATAATGCTTTGTGCCATTAATAAGTATGATAGGTGATAGACTGACGTTAATTATCCACCTTAACCACTTATTACTTGCTAAACCTTTCTTTGAATTGATCAAGTAATATTTTACTTCCAATAATTGTTACTTTCACCAACTTTTACCTCGGAATAAGATGTGTCATTGAATTGGTTTTCTAAGAAGGTTAAAAAAAAAAAGAAAAAAAAAAAAAAGAAAGAAAGAAAAAAAAGAAGGCTAAATTAAAAAATAGGCAATAGTAATTCACGTGAACTAATTATATAGATAAATTGGCACAAAGAAATAGTGGTTGTCACAAGACATCAATCTTTAAATTATCTTTCATTCATTTTTTTTAGAGTTTAATATTTCATGCCTTTATGATACATATAGTCCATTTTAATCATATCATATTGCTGTCATTTTTTTGGGTTTCAAATGTGAATTGCACCTGCCAATTGCCATTGCCCAATAATAATTTTAAAAGATGCATAGACATTGAACACAAATCATTAAACATTAATTTAGTCAATTATTTTATTTTTTTTTTTAAAATATTTGCTATAACATCTAATTGTTTAATTAATTCTATAGACCTTGCCCCACAACGCACAATGGTCATGACAAAGACCCCCCAAAAAATATATTAGTACATGTGGCTATTTATTTATTTATTTATTTTTTTTTGGGGGGGGGTTAAGTTTAATAAAAAAAAAAAGGTAAAAACAAAAGTAAAAGACGAATGCATGTCACCCTTGACCCAACTTATACAAATGTTTGATTTTGCTTGGTTATTTTATGAACAATTAAATATTAAATGATATGATATAGAAGGCTGCATCTAGGGGAACCACATTCATATCATTTTAGTATTAGTTTATGCACAAAAAAATATGCCAAGAAAAATTGTTAAACAAAGTTTCAATTCTCTCTCTCTCTCACACACTCATTAAAACCATTTAAAATTTATGTGCAATTTTTGTTTCCACAGTGGTTGGTTATTAATGAGATCTTTTAAGGGTTTAGTTCTAAGGAAAGGTTATGAGTTCAACTCTCATTAAGAAAGAGTTGAACTTGGAGGTATGACTTAATGTTTTACAATGATGAAGAGGTTAATAACTAAAAAATAATTTTTGCCAATAAAAAAAAAGATATTAATGAGATATGGACTATATCAGATAATAAATAAAACATGATATAAAAATATAATAAATGTAACATTATCGTTTAATTTTGGAGTACTTGCAGCAGCTAAGTGAGGAATTTAAATATGTGTGTTTTTTGTTCACGTGAACATAGAGCATTACTCTTTCACAAATTTAGCTTTTATCATTTTTCAAAATATTCCATGTGCTTATCATCCCTTTTAAAAGCCCTTTTTTATTTTTCATATGCAAATGGAAAATACTACATACACTTACCTATTGTACAATAAGCCCCATGATAATTAATATAATTTTTCATTAAAACTATTAAAAATGTCACTTATTGTTAATTTTCAATGACAATTTAAAAATTTTGTCACAAAAAATATCACTAATTATAAGTTTTAGAGACAAATTAAAAAAAATCGTCAAAAAAAATAACACTAATTTTCAACTTTTAACGACTGTTTGAAAAATTAGTCATAGAAAAACGTAACTAATTGTAAGTTTTAGCAAAAATTTATAAAAATAGCGACAAAAAAAGTCACTAATTGTCGATTTTTAGTGACATGCAAAAAATGCAACAAAAAATTATTTTTAGAGACGATTTTATTAGAATATATTTTTAATAAGACTTGATGGGAATTAAGCCCAACTATTATGATCTATTGGTAGTTTATCTTATAAAAATTGCATTAAGATGTAGCTCTGATATATTTTTAAAATTAAGAGTTATTTTAGTGGATACTATTTTAAAATGAATATTCCCAATTCAATCACATTATTTACTACATCCCATAATCCAAATAATAAATACTGTTAGTTCAAATCAATATGACCCAAACACTTTTTCCAACTACCTAGTGAAAATAATCGTGATATTATGTGAAGATATGTCTCAGTAGCAAATAGAAAATCTCATGTTATAGTAGTAGAAACTATATGATTGAATTAGTAAGAGAGAATAGGTATCATTGAATTCATTTTATAATTTTTATTGATAAATAATGTCACTATTATTCTCAATATATTTTATTTTTGCACAAAATGGTTTTGTGATGAGATCTTATGACATTAAAAAAAATTGCATCCCAAAATTTAGACCAACACACAGTAGGCATTAATGAAAGCATGGCTACATAGAGCCATTCATTTATTTGCATACACCACGTGTTTATACTCTGAAATTATTGACTAATTACACCTCATCCATAACATGAACACCAAATTTTCTAATAAAATAGGAACAAAATGAATATTACAATGATCCTCGCATATGGCCCTGAATCTCTCTCGATGCATATTAGCAGTAGTAGGGGTATTTTTATACTTCCGAATCTCTCTCGATGCATCTCATCTTCCTGTACTTTTAATTTCATGCTGTTAAATGAAATTTTTCTTTGCCGATCAAAAAAAAAAAAAAAAGGGAGCCATCTATTGCCAAACTGGCGAATATGATTGAATTCTCAGTCACAACATCTAGAAACTAATCAAATCTGGGACCAATTATATGAATTTATTTTTTTGAGTGAGCGAATACACCCACTACATGGATTGAGCAACACAATCAAGAATTTTAGTTTGTGGGGCAAATTTCACTAATTATCCTTGTGATTTTTTTTAGGGCAGGTGTAAGATGTAGCAAAGTTGGGAATTTACTTATTTGTCTCCAAAATTGATAATTTGTCACATGTGATTGAATTTAGATGGAAATAATAAGGACCAAATTAAAACTCAAGGAAAGTTATAGGAACCATTAGTGAAATTTTCCTTGGTTTGTAATTTTATTAGACATGCCCCTAACAATTTTATTGATGTATTTGTGTGTACATCTTGTACCTTTTATGGTCATCAATAAAGATTTCTTTTGCTGATAAAAAAAAAAAAAAAAAAAAATCATAAAAAAGAAAAATTAAGGAAAGAGATTTGTTTGGCTTAAATATTCAGATGAAGCTTAGTTTTTAACCTCAAATAGCAAAGTTGATCAATTCTTGAATGTGGTTTCAGTACAAGAAGTTTTTTTTTTTTTTGATCGGCAAAAAAGAAGTTTTATTGATGGAAAAACATAACAAGTATGATTCAAGAAGTATTGATCGGCAAGAAGCTTTATTGATCGGCAAGAAGTATTTGATTCAATTTTACCGGAAGAATGAGAAAATGTTGCAGTCATCAATGAGATATATAAATCACAATGCTATGATCAGATATAAATCCTCGAACATTAGAGTAAACTAGGGTTCGTATATTGTGAAGAATCAATTATAAGAAACAAGAGATCTACAAATTTAAATTATTCTGTGAACTTTTCTAATTTTTTTTTGAACGGCGAAAAAGAAGATCTTTATTGATGAAACATACAAGTATGACAAAATATATTAATAAAGAGGAGCTCGAAACTAACACAAGCTTGAAGACTGAAGAAATTTAACTTCTTGAAAAAATAGAAGACTGAAGAAATCTTAATCATATTGAGAAAATAGAAGTAAAGATGTACAAAAAGAAAATCAAGAACAATAGCGTAACATCTTAAATTACTAAGAAAGAAGTTTTAATCCAGAGACTAATACAGTTCTTCTAAGTACACAGAATTTAATCACATAACTGAACACAACCATGTCATATGAGTGAGACTCAAATTTTGTGCACCAAGAATTTTTCTAAATCAAATAAGGTATGTAAAAAATTTAGAAAACCAAATGTAGGCACTTAATTTAAGAGAAGAAGAATGAAAATGAGATATTTGAAGATTGTGCACCCGATATAACATAAGCATATCTTTAAATTTTTTCCCCCGTAAATTTAATACATCAATGAAGATCCCAAAATAGTCAAATTTAAGTTTGTTCAAAAAATTTGAAAACCTTTTAATTTGAAGATAGTATAACCCATAGAAAATAAGAAACCTATTAAATCAAACACAATTGATGATGATGATGATGAAAAAGAAGAAGAAGAAGAAAACTAGTAGGAAGAAAGAGAAAAGTACAGATATATAAACCTTAAGTCTCATCTCATCCCTGTCTCTCTTTCCTTACAACAAACTTACAATATATTGCAACATAGAGAGATACTTCTCTCTCTCTCTCTCTCTCTCTCTCTCTCTCTCTCTCTCTCACATATATATATTCTTACCTCTAGTAAGGAGGGCGGCCATGGTTCCAAGCAAAAGCATCATGGTTCATCTGCCCACCATTAGGAAGCAAGTTTGGCGGCAAATTATAAACCGGCATCGAAGACGGGTCCACCAACCCACCTTGCTGCTGCCCTCCACCACCACTTCCAATCCCCGGCGGCGATCCACCACCACCACCACCACCACCTGCAAGCTGCCCTCCTCCGCCACCGCTACCTCCCTCTTCTTCCTCCTCCAGCGGCAGCCTCTCATACGTAGCATTCGAAAACGTTGCTGCAATCACCATAACTGGTCCAGCTGCAACCAACGAACCAACAACACTCCCACCCACCACCTGTCCCTGCCCACCGGCCAAATATATAGTCAGACCGGTTGAACCCGGTGGAGCCGGTCCAGGAAGAAACGAACCTGTTAGGGAAAGAATCTCGAACCGGCCGTGCAAGGCCATGACTGAACCGGGAGCTGAGGGTTGTCGAAGAGTGACATTCGTTACAGTCCCACTCGCACTCAACACACACACACCTCTTTGCCTCCTTCGAGCGAACTGAGCTATGCTCTCCGCTACATCTGAACCGTTCGATACCTCCATAACGTGGCTTCTGAGCGCGTTGGGGCTGTCCCGGGTCACGAAAATCGGGGGTTTGGGCTTGTTTTTTGAACCGGGCGGTCTGCCTCGAGGCCGCCGTGTTGCCACTTCAATTGCTCCTTCTCTGGGTTCATCGCTGTGTTCTCTTTCTTCCTCTTCCTCTCCTCCGATGCCGGGACCACTGTTTTCATTCATGGATATGCCTAGATCTGGTTTTTTCATTCCTGCTGATGAACCGGCCGAGGATGTTTCAACTCCTGACAGACCCACCTGCCCGGCCCACCACCGGTTCGCCATGTTTAGAGCTCAAAGAGAAGTTGGGTTGATCTTAATTGGATCAAAGGAATAGAAGAGAGTTGACCAGGAACTCAAGACTGATCTAAAGGTGAAGGAACATAGAACTGAGAGATTAAAGAGGCTTCAAAGTAACAAAAATAGATCGAAGAAATATAGAAATAGAAGAAGCGTAAAGAGCTGAGGAATAGAGAGAATTAAAAAAACAGAGAGAGAGGAGAGAACACAAGAGAGAAGATTATTCTGATGAGAAACAAGAAAAGGAGCTAAGCTTAGAAGAGATTCTTTCTTCTTCTTTTCTCTCTCTCTTTCTGTCTAGATTTTCTTGAGGTTTTTATCTTGTTTGTTTGTTTGTTTCATAGGTTTTGGTGATGGGTGAGTGTCATCAAATGGTGTTGTTGGTTCTTGGGAGAGCTCCGCTTTCTTTGTTTTTCTCTCTAACTAGAATTTATTTTCATTTTCATTATCTCTCTCTCTTTCATTTGAGAGAAAATGAGAAAGAAAAGAGGTTTTTCTTCATTTGGGGGAATTAGGGTTTGGGTGTATGGGCGTGTGTGAGAGTGTGTTGGGGTGGCGTGCGAGTGAGAAAGTGGGGTGCACGTCCATCTCTGGCTCCCCGACAGATGAGCAAATATAATGCCATATTTTTTTGGAATTATAATTTGAGAGTTTTAATCAGTTTGTTTAGTTGTATTTTTTTAAAAATATTTTTAAAAAAATTTTATTTTCTTATTTTTCGTATTTTTTGTTTTTACTGAATTTTTAAAAATATTTTAATCAATTTTTTTTTTACTTTTTAGATATACCTAACATAAATATACCTAAAAAGTAAAAAAATTATGAAAAAAATCTTTTAAAAATTCACTAAATACCAAAAATATATATATATATATATATAAAAAGAGAATTCAATACATTTTTTTTATATTTTTATGTATTTATTAAAATTTTAAAATATTTTTTTACAATTTTTTTTACTTTTTAGATACATCTAAATAAGGTGCATCTAAAAAAGTAAAAAAAATGTTTAAAATTCTAAAAATATTTACTAAAAACAAAAAAAATACAAAAACAAAAAAACTAAATTTTTAAAAAATTTAATTCAAAAAACTCAAACCAAATACACTAAATATAATTCTACAAATGTTGAGAGTGTCCATATAATATAAGGGTTTACATTTTTCTTTCTATCTCTTTTTCTCTCCCACCTCATTAAAATTCTTATTAAAACTACTATTTTAAAATTATTTATCACTACTCATATAATACAACAAAAACAAAGAGCTCTTGGGACTTGGAAAAGTGCTACATCTTTAAATGCACACTCCACCATCCCTTATATTTTGGTAATTTTTTTAAATTTATTAAAATTATTTATCACTACTCATATAATTTAAATTTATTCATATAGATTTTATATTATACAAATTTACTGATAAAAAATATATATATATATTATACAAATTTAATCTTTATCACTTATCTAGAAAAATTTGAATGGTTTTATTTAGAGCTACAAATGAACCAAACTGTTCATGAACAAGCTCAGCTCAACTAGACTCGTTTAAACGAGTCGAACTTGACCTCGAATATTAGGCTCGTTTAGTAAACAAGCTAAGCTCGAACTCACATAAGCTTGGCTCATTTATTTTTAGTTAAATTATATAATAGATATATTATTTATATATTAAATAATATATAAATATATATAAATAATAATATAAATACATTTTTTGTATATTAAATAATATAAATAATCTTTATATTTAAATAATATAAATAATATTAAAAAAAATTTATCGAGCCGAGCCGAGCCGAGCAGAGTTCGAGCCTAGTTCCTTATCAAGTCAAGCTCGAGCTCAATAAACGAGCACGATAAGTAAACGAGCCGAGCTCGACCTTAGCAAAGCTCGGCTCGACTCGGAGAGGTTCGGTTCGTTTGCAGTCCTAGTTTTATTTGGGTTCCCAGACTTTTTCATTATTTATGCATAGAGAAAGTCTATAGATTTTTTTTTTAATAGTATGTTTGTGTGAAAATTGAATTGATATAATATGAGGTCTAAATGTAAGTGAATCTAAGTCATAGATTGATGTTTTTTAGTAAAATTTGCGGTAAAATTTCTAGGTTTGTAGTATTACTGTTATGGATGAGAAAGTCTCTATTAAGCAAAGTGCTACACAAATTAGGAATAATTATTGGATTATCTCAGAGTATCACATAATATTATTTATGTGATTTTTTTCAAATTAACGGTGTAGTAAAAAAATCTTATGAGTAGAATAATGTCAACTCAGTTTGTTAGTTAATTAAAAGATAAAGAAGGACCTTCTTGGGATGCGTTACAATTTTTCATTAGTCAAAAGTATATATAACTAATGCTATATGGTATTTCAAGACAATTCAATAATTTTTTCAAATTAAGAGTTGACATAAAGTGGCCCAGCCTAGTTGGGACTAAATTTCTACATTAAATCACAGCATTATATATATAATTTTTATTTATTTATTTGTATATTATTACTCATTCACACAATCTACATAACTATTGTGGGGGCAAAAATGTTGGAGGAAAAAAAGTAAAGAAAAAGCAGCAAATATGTGAAGCGAGAAGAAAACTAACAAACTTGGAGATAAATCTCAAAATTTCCTTCTTGTGTTCATTGATTACAAGTATGCACACCAATGCACCAACTAACCACACTAGAGTCATTACCTAGAGTTATTATATGGAGCTCCTTTCATGATTAGTGGCACTTGATAGTAAACATGTTTCTTAGATTTCTGTCTAATCCAATCCAAATGTTTAGAAACAACACCTTTGCAGTGTTGTATGTGAGAGTGTGTTGATTATAATATTACAAGAATTAATTATAGTGGAGACCATTTCTAACACTGTAAGTTATAATTGTACCATATTTGCCATGGAAAAGGGAGGGAGAGAGGGTTTTATATAACATTATAATTGTACCATAACATTGTGTGTGTGTGTGAGAGAGAGAGAGAGAGAGAGAGAGGGTGCAGACATTCATGCATTGAGATTAAATCTAGAAACAATGTTTTTGAAAGACCTACAACAATATAAACTCATTCTAGTAAATGCACTTTGGGGGGGTTGTTGGTAGGATATAATGTGCTTTCAAATCATCAATGTGTTGTGTTATATTTCAATTTATTTTGTGAGAGTTTTATACTATAATCACAAAAGCATTAAAAATCATTGAAAAAAAATATACTATTTCACAGTGAAAGTGCAGAGAAATCAATTTTAAAAATCCTCTTATACTATTCATATTATATTGAACAAAATTCAATAGAAACCATTAAAAGACATAATTTTAAGGTATTTAACAATTAAACAAACATGTCCCTATTATTCAACGGCGTTATGCAGCCGATAAGGAGGAATTTTTTATGAAAGTTTGCTACCAAACTCAAACATTATTTAAAAAAACTACACATTTCAAAACATAGACTACAAAAAGCTTTTGGGACAAATGATATATGGACTCACATGGCATTACTACCTTGATTTTATTATTCAATTATACTTTTTCCACATTATTATGATTTATAAAACAGCTATAAGATAATGAAATAATATAATATATTCCAGTAAAAGCTTTAATGGATGCAAGACAAAGGTAAATCAATATGTTATGCAAAAGCTATGAAGCTTTAAATTTGCAAAATCTCCTATATATGTTGTAATGTTTTTTGACAATTTTAACATGCAGTCAAATTGGGAAAATAATTTTAAAAATATGTTCTAAAAAAGATGGGTGAATTACACTAACGGTCCCCATAGTTTGGGACTTGTGTCATTTTGCTTCTTAACTTTTCAATTGTGATACATTTGACCCTAAATTTTGAATATTGTTCCAAATAAGGACAATCGATGATACCATTGGATTTTTCAAGGGCAAAAATGTCAATTTAATAAAATATTAACTAATTTAACAAAAATAAATTTCAAAAAAATATTTTTGAATTTTTAGAAATTATTTCTACTCACTAAAGATAAAATTATGTAAAATTGATAAATATTTTAGACATTTATTTATTTATTTTTACTAAATTAATTTTTAATATGTGTTTGGATGATAATCATGTAATGATGGTTGTTTTTGTTTTCATAAAATTAGTTTTTATTTTTTCAAAAGAACATGACAACAACGTTGATATCATTATTAAACAAATCCATTAAATCGAAAAATCCAAAACTAAAAACATTTCATATATTATGTCATAAATAAGTGTACTTTTTGACTTTTTGGACTAAAAAGTTGAGGAAGAAAATATGGTTGTTTAGGTTAACTTTTTGACTTTTTATGAAAAAATGTGTATTAAAAAATTATATAAATTAGTGTGTAGGGAAAAATTAAGATTGGGAATTGTGCAGCTGTACTTTTTGACTTTTGGTGAATAATGATAACTTTTTAACTTTTTGAGTAACTTTTTGGCTTTTTAGCTTTTTTGCCATAAGCCAAACTTGGCCTAAATATATCGATTACCCATTACATGATTATCATCCAAACATATAATAAAAATTAATTTGGTAAAATAAATAAATATTTAAAAGATTTATCAATTTTACATAATTTTATCTTTAGTGAGTAGAAATAATTTTAAAAATTTAAAAATATTTTTTTGACTTTTATTTTTGCCAAATTAGTTGGTATTTATCAAATTGACGATTTTGTCATTGAAATTAAGTAATGGCATCTTTAATTGTCTTTATTTGGAGCAAGATTCAAAATTCAGGGTCAAATGTGTCACAATTGAAAAGTGAGGGACGAAAGTGATACGAGTCCCAAATTATGGAGACTGTTAGTGTAATTCGCCCAAAAAACATTTTACATCAAAACAAATCAAGTGAACTTTTTTTTTTAAAAATACCAAAACTGATTTTGGAACTTCCTACACTAATTTGTACATGTCTTAGCATGTGGATGAAAACTAGGTGACAAACTGATACGACTCTAAGGACATGCTTAATTGACAGGATTAGAGTATGTAGATTGGAATTATTAATCCGTGGGCTCAATAATCCTGTGTTTGTTTTAAAATTTTGTTTCAAGATTATTACTCCAATAGATAATTTATCAAAAAAATTTGTAGGATTATTAGTAATAGGGTAGGGGTGGGATTATATATCCTGAGCTGAGAAATAAAATAAAAGAACTCTTTTACCCTTGACTAAAAATTAAAACACATATTATTTTTATATAATTTTATATTTTAGAAGGCTAAAAATAATTTTTAAAAATTTAAAAATATTTTTTGATATTTATGTTATCAAATTAGTTTATATTTTAAAAAAAAAAATTAAAAAACAAACCAAACATGGCCTTTGTATTTTGTATTTTTATTTTGCTTTTATTTGTTTATTTATAATTTTTTTCAAAACCACATTTATGAGGAAATTTTGATAAAGTAAAGATTGTGAAAAAACATTGATGGAGGGTAAGATTGGAAAAGAAAATAAATATAGTTATAATCCTACATTCATATGTTTTTGTTGAGGATACTAACTTTGCAGATACTAACTCTGCAGCACTACCTACTCAGCTTAGCTCAGAACCTGCACTTACTCAGTTCAATCGTCTGTCTCTTCCTCAGCTCAATCAGTTCAAGAAGAGTTCTATCAGTTCAAGTTTACCATGCAGCTCAACTGCTTTACTAACTACACCAATGGTGGTTAGAGAATCTGTTAGAAGATCTGTTACTAGTTGTTAACACACGTGTAAATCAGTTAGATTAGTTAGTTAGGTTATTAGATACATATCTGTTGTATATTATAGTTTATATAAACAAGTGATCTTGCATCACTGATATTTTCAAGAAATGAGATACTGATATTTTCTACATGGTATTAGAGCTTCTAAGCTCTAACGAGCAAGATAACAATGGCTACCATTTCATTTCTTTCATCTTCCCTTCCATCAAATTTAACTCTTCTTATTTCGAATCTTTCTTCTTTTGTTACTGTAAAGCTAGATTCAACAAACTTTATCATTTGGAAGAGTTAGATTTCCAACATGCTTCGTGCTACCAATCTTTTGGAATATGTTGATGGTACAATTCCTTGTCCTTCTTCTACAGTCGTTGATAACACTGGTATTGAATCTACCAATCCAGATTTTCTTCAATAGAGTTTAATCGATGCATATCTTTTAAGTTGTCTCACTGCAACATTGTCTCATTCTATTTACTCCACTATTTTTCAGTATCATCACAGTGTTGAGGTATGGTCTGCACTTAATAAGAAATTCACTTCACTCTCACGATCTCATATACATCAGCTCAAGAATAAATTGAACTCTGTTGTTAAGAAATCTGATTCTATGGAGGCTAATCTCTCAAAGATTCAAGAGATTGTTAATCAATTGGCTCTTGCGTCAGTAGTTATTGATGATGAGGATCTTGTTTTGTTAACTTTGAATGGTCTGCCAGATGAGTTTGATGCATTTAAAACTACAATTAGAGCTAGATTTGGTACTATTTCTATGGAAGATTTGTCTTCTCTCCTGTGTTCTGAAGCAATTCATATGGATGCAAAGACTAGGAAGTTGTCAGAGCCAACAGTTACCTTTTCTTCAGTAAAACAAAGTTTTTCACCACACTCTTATGCTCAATTTCAAACTAGAGGCCATAATTTTGGCTATTCTAGAGGTCGCAATTCTTTTCGGAATAACAGATAAAGTAGATTTTATAAAGGCAATAGCAGATCTAGCAATGGTACTGGCAGATCCACCACTTCTCCTAGAGGCAGAGGGAGATTTTTTTTTCTCATTCTCAATCTAATCTAATTTGTCAGATTTGTGGACGTTTTGGTCACAGGGCTCTTGATTGTTGGCATAGAATGGATTCTTACTATCAGTCTTCCCAGTCTTCTCCTCAGAATCAGGATTCACATACTACGCCTAATTCCACATCTAGAGCTTTTGTTGCCTCATCTAATGATACAACTTCATCTGCTTTTCCAGGTCCATGGTATTTGGACTCTGCTGCCACTGACCATATCACTAATGACTTGTCTAATCTCACATGCTATCAACCATATTAAGGGGCACAGGTTACTATTGGAGATGGAAGTTCAGTGCCTATTACTCATACTGGTAATGGAATTTTACTTACTCCTCACTATTCCTTCTGCCTTAACAATATTATGCATTCACCTTCAATTTCCTCCAATCTGGTTTCAGTCCAAAAACTAGCTCAGGATAATCACTGTGTTATCATTTTTGATGATTCTAACTTTGTGATTCAGGACAAATTCACCAAGAAGGTTCTTTAAAAGGGAACTAACATTTATGGTCTTTACCAGTTTCTTCCATCTACTTCATTTCCATTTGAGTCTCATGCTTACATAACTAAGACTAATCCCGAATCTGCTGCTTTGTGGCATAATCGATTGGGCCATCCTTCATCCTTAAAGTTTTATCATCTCAAGCCACACTTGAAGCTGAAATCTCTTCAATATGATAGTCTAGATTATGTAGATTGTTGTGTTGCCAAAAGCCATAGGCTTCATTTTCACTTGTCAAATACCACTGTAAATAAGCCCCTTTCACTCATTCATAGTGATGTATAGGGCCTTTTTCATTCTTCTTCTACTTTCAAGTATTATGTTCTTTTTGTTGATGAATTCAGTTAGTTCACTTGGTTATATCCATTGACTTACAAAAGTGAAGTGTATGATAAATTCTTAGAATTTAAAACCTATGCTGAGAAACAATTTGAGACTATTTTGAAAATTCTTCGAACTGATGGTGGTACTGAATATTGTAATGCTAAAATGAAAAATTTTATTTCAACTCATGGTATTGTCCATCAGCATTCCTGTCCCTACACTCCACCACAAAATGGCACAGCTGAGAGAAAGCATAGACATATCACAGAGACTGCTGTCTGTTTACTTCATTACTCTTCTGTGTCTCTCAAATTTTGGTTTGAGGCCATAATTATAGCCACTCATTTGATTAACAGACTTCCTTCTACTCAATTAAATCATAAGACTCTATTTGAGGTCTTGTTTCACCAGGTTCCTGATTATTCATTTCTTAAGGTGTTTGGTTGTCTTTGTTATTCTTGGCTTCTACAATACTCCTCCCATAAGCTACATGCTAAATCTCTTCCTTGTGTATTTCTTGGTTGTCATCCTTTTGCTAAAGGTTACAGATGTTTTGACACTGCTCCTAGCAAATTCTATCTTTCAAGACATGTCATTTTTAATGAGTCTGTTTTTCCTTTTGCTGCATCTCCTTCTTCTGATTCTCTTCTTTCTTTACCTCAGCTTCAGTCATTCTTTTGGTCTACTGTGTCTTCATCTAATCCTTCTTCTTCTAACATGTCTCCATCTGTTTCTCCCTCCATTTCTGCTGTTGCTCCTAGCCCTAGAAGTTCTCCTACTTCTAATCAGTCTTTTGTTATTCCTTCTTATTTTCTTATTTCTTCTCCATCTGTTACACCTTCTAATTCTTCTCTTGCACCTGTACCTATTCCCATTTCATCTATTTCTATTAATTTGCCTCTTCTTCCTTCTTTTTCTTCTAATGTACATCCCATGATTACTCGACCTAAGTCTTCTTCACATTGTTCGATTCACACTAATCCTTAGCCTTCTATTACCTCTCATCCTCTTTATTCTGATATTGAACCTCCTTCATATAAGGAGGCTTTTTATTCTCCTATTTGGCATAAAGCAATGACAGATGAAATTGATGCCTTACATAAGCAACAGACTTCGTCCTTGGTTTCTCTGCCTCCAGATAAAAATGCTATTGGTTGCAAGTGGGTATTTCAAGTTAAAAGAAATTTAGATGGCACTATTGCTAGGCATAAGGCTCGACATGTTGCCAAGGGTTACCTTTAACAAGAAGGGGTTGATTTTTAAGAAACTTTCAGCCCAGTGGCCAAACTTCCCACTATCAGAATTTTGATTTGCTTAGCTCTTCATCATAGCTGGCCCTTAAAACACTTAGATATATCTAATGCTTTCTTGCATGGTATCCTAGAAGAAGAGGTGTTTATGCTCTAGCCACCTGGGTTTGTTAATTCAGCTCATCTTCACCATGTCTGCCATCTCAAGAAAGCTTTATATGGCCTAAAACAAGCCCACAGAGCCTAGTACTTAACATTTTCAACCTATCTGCTCTCTCAAGGATTTCACAATAGCAAGTGTGACTCTTCCTTGTTCATTTAGAAATTGGGCACAAATCTTACTATCATTTTGGTCTATGTTGATGATATATTGCTTACAGGCAATAATCTTTCGCATATTCAGTCCCTTATCTCTCATATGCACACATCTTTTTTTATGAAAGAATTGGGTGATCTATCCTACTTCCTTGGCATTTCTATCACCACCATTGCTTCAGGCTATGTTTTGTCTCAAACCAAATATGCTCAAGACATTCTCAAGAAAGCAGGTCTAGCTGACTGTAAGCCTTGCTCATCTCCCATTTCTGTCAAGCCAACTCTTCCTTCAAATCCTGATCACTCATTTCCTGATCTTGCTCTTTTTCGTAGTCTGGTTGGGGCTCTTCAGTACCTTACCATTATTAGATCTGACATTTCCTTAGTAGTCAATCAATCTTGCCAACGTATGCATTCACCCACAGTTGGTCATTTTGTTGCTATGAAGAGATTGCTTCGTTTTGTCAAAGGCACTCTTACTCATGGTCTGTCTTATTTCCCTAGTTCCTTTGATGTTCATGCTTTCTCTGATTCAAATTGGGCTGGTGATATCATTGATCGTAAATCCACTTCAGGCTACTGCATCTTTTTGGGTAGTAATCTTGTCTCTTGGTTAGCTAAAAAGCAACCTACAGTTTCCAGATCCTCTACTGAGGCAGAGTACAAGTCCCTTGCTCATATTGCAGCTGAATTAGCTTAGATTGGTATGCTTCTTCAAAATCTATCTATTGTCTCTCATGTGCTCCCTACGCTCTGGTGTGATAATGTTTCTGCGATTGCTTTAGCCTCTAACCCTGTTTTTTACTCACGCTCTAAACACATTGAGGTTGATTGCCATTTTGTGCGTGATCAAGTTTTGGCTAAAAAGCTGGTTCTTCAGTACATTCCTACCATTGATCAACTGGCTGACATCTTCATTAAGCCTTTTTCTATTTCTCGATTTTTGTATCTTAAAGCCAAGCTCATGCTGTGTCCTTCTTCCCCCATTTGCTTGCCAATGGATGTTGAGGATACTAGCTTTGCAGATACTAACTCTACAGCACTACCTACTCAGCTTAGCTCAGAACCTGCACCTACTCAGTTCAGTTGTCTATCTCTTCCTCAGTTCAATCAATTTAAGAAGAGTTCTATCAGTTCAAGTTTACTATGCAGCTTAACTGCTTTACTAACTACACCAATGGTGGTTAGAGAATCTGTTAGAAGATCTGTTACTAGTTGTTAACACACGTATAAATCAATTAGATTAGTTAGTTAGGTTATTAGATACATATCTGTTGTATATGATAGTGTAGACACCCCATTTTTGACCGACCTTAAGACTCAGATGTCACCGATTGAGCGCTCGGTGATGTTGCATACTATGCTCGTTCAGAAGTCTCAGAGTTGCGGCCAAGCGCCCTACCTCCGGACTTCCGAACTCTCTTTCGTGCCCTGCCTCGGTTTGCGAACCAGACTCAGTTTTCTCTGTTTTCTTTCCTGAGGGAAGGGAGTGGTCCCGTAGACTATCTCTCAGTGGCCGTGGGCTACTTTTCGTGGCCGTAGGCGATTTTGCCCATTTCGGAGCCCGGTTCCCGGTTTTCGGGACCGTCAGGCCGTGTGCCTCGGTTCGGGACCGCCCAACCATCTCCGATTTCTCCGTTTTTTGGCAAGTGCCTCTGTTTTATCATACCGAGGGACACTGGGGTCTCAGATACCCACTTCGTGGCCAAACGCCACTTTCGGTGCTTACAGCCCATTTTCGGGACCCCGAACTGCGTGATTTGGGCCCCGAGCATTCATTTTGCATTAGTTTTTGTTCAAATTTGGCAGGTACCTCTGTTTTAGCACCAGGAAGATCACTGGAGGGTGGGAAGCCAGCAATTGTTTCAGAAAACCAGTTTCGCTCCTCCGGCGCCCGTTTTTCCCACTTCCGGGCTAATGTTGAACACCCTAGGGGTATTTTCTTCGAGCCGAGACTACATATTTGTGATGAGGGGACATGGGAGGACCCTAAAAACTGGTGGTCGGCCAGTAATTGTGTTTTTCATTTTTGAGCCTCTCTTTCAAATGCAATGTTGTGTCTCCTGTTTCAGAGTTGCCAAATTCCAACCATGGGGTCTTGTTCTACACACATGGGAGGACCCTAAAAAGTACTGGTCGGCCAGTAATTGTTACTTTCATTTTTGAGCCTCTCCTTCAAATGCAATGTTGTGACTCCTGTTTCAGAGTTGCCAAATTCCAACCTTGGAACCTTGTTCTACACACCTGGGAGGACACCAAAACATGGTGGTCGGCCAGCAATTCTTCACTTCTTTTTTTGGCCATGGCCGGCCGGCCAGGGGGAGTGGCTGGCCGACCAGTTAGGGTGGCTGGCCGGCCACCTTCAAGAAATCCACCTGGCCGGCCAGCTTTCTGCTTTTGAACCCTTTACAGCTGTCCAGCTGCTTTTCAAAATATCCCTGTCCTCCGGGGGATATTTTGGGAGGGAAAGCTTGGGTGCATTTCCCTCCCCTTTTACACCCCTTTCTTGCCCATTTAAGGGGCTGACCTCCTCCTTTGCTATGGTTAGAAAATTTTTCCTCAAGGCTTCATCTCCCATTGCCTCCATTTCCCTCTCCAAAAGCTCAAAAAACCTTCAAGTTTAGTGCCATTTCTTGAGCATCATCAAGCATCACCATCACCAATCCATTTCCAGCAGCAAGGAAGGATTCTTGAGAGGCTTAGAAGCAACTTTCATCAAGCCAAGAGGTAGCAAAAGTGAGGTCTTCAAGGGTAAGTCTCAAATTCCCTCTTTTACACCATTTTCTTGCTCCTTTTCTTAACCCTACTTGCTCACTGTTTTGAGCTCCGACCAATACTGAAAGTGGTCCTCTTTTGAGCTGTTCTTGATGTTTGTTCAAGGGCTCAACTCTGTTTGAGCCATCCATCTTGCACTTCTTTCAATATCCTCTTATATGTCATTATTTTGCATTGAATATTTGGCCTATGTGTGATCTGATTTGGAGCATCTCATGAACTGATATTGTACTTATTTTGAGCCCCTCTTCAACATTGAAGAAGGGATCAACCTTGTTTTCATGCTCCATATGCAAGTTGCTTTGAATCCATGTTTCGCCCTTGTTTTTGCATGCTTTTTCTAGCTTATGAGTGATCTTTTTTCGAGCATAATATAAGCTGTGAGTGGGCTTATTTTGAGCCCCTCTTCAACATTGAAGAAGGGCTCAACCATGTTTGGCCTCTCTATCATGCACTTGCTTTGTAATTTTCCATATTTACCGTAAAATTGCATGGTTTATTTGGTCTATTTGAAGTCTGATTTTGAGCATGCCATAAACTGTGATTAGGCTCATTTTGAGCCCCTCTACAACATTATAGAAGGGCTCAACCTTGTTTGGTGCTTCCATGCATGACCTATCTTTATATCCCCTATTTGGTTCATATCTTGCATGATTTTCTAGCTCATTTGGCTTCTGTTTTCAGCATTCATCAGGCTTGGAAAGAGTCTTAAAATGACCCATTCTTCATGTTTTGTTAAGGGTCCAAGGTTTTTTGAGGCATGCTTTTGGTACCTCATGTTATAGCCTTTGTTGGCTCATTATTTTGCATGCTATGATTAGCCTATCTAAATACTGAATTGGGGGATGTCATCTCTTGTAAATGTGCATATTTTTGGCCCCTATTTAATTTTGTAGAACTGTGTTTTTCAGTTTGAGCATTGTATATACCACTTGCTTTGTAATTCTCCTCTTTTCCCCCATTTTTGCAAGCTATTTTTGCCATACTTGTGATCATTGTTTGGCCATACTTTGTACTGAAAAAATGCTAGTTTAGGGGCTGCCTTGCTACTGTTTTACATGTTATGTCCATATTGTGCATGTTTAGTAGGGCTGTAGGCCGTTTCGGGTGCATAACATTGCATTTCGGGCATCGGGTGTAATTTTGTCATAATTCGGGGGCTATTTGTGCATCATTTTAGCTACTGAAATTTGCATTTTTCATATGCCATATACCACGTTTCATTTGCATGCCATTTCATGGCTGTATGTCGCTGTCTCGGTTTGCGTGCCCGTGTGCACGCATTCTGAGGCACCTCATTTTTTATCCGCCGGCATCCTATGTGAGTGCGGCTGAGGCCCTCTCATGTTGGTGTAAGCTCTCATTTCATTTTGCATGCCATTTCATGCCTTCGGGCCATGCCTCGGTTTGCGTGCCCGTGTGCACGCATTTCGAGGCACTTCTTTTTTATCCGACGGCATCCTATGTGAGTGCGGCTGAGGCCCTCTCATGTTGGTGTAAGCCCATATTGCATCGCATATCCCATTTTAGTCCTGTTGCATTCCGTATGCCATTGCCTCGGTTTGCGTGCCCGTGGGCACGCATTTCGAGACATCTTATTTTAGTCTCATTGTATATCATATTTCAGGCCGTTTCATGCCTTAATGTCATTGCCTCGGTTTGCGTGCCCGTGTGTACGCATTTCGAGGCGCATCTTTTTCATCTCACGGCCTCTTATGTGAGTGTGGCTGAGGCCCTTTCATGTTAGTGTAAGCCCAATTTGCATTTGGAGTGCCATTTCATGCTTTAGTGCATTATCTTGGTTTGCGTGCCCGTGTGCACGCATTTCGAGGTATCTCATTTTCATAACATTATGCATGTTAGGATTGCATATTAGCTACATTTCATGCATATCATGCATATTGCATAGTGTTCGGGATAGGAGTTAGTCCGGGCACGGGAAACGAGGCACGTTTCGTACTCCGAGTGACGGAACGGGTCTCAATTCCCAAGTCATCGACACTCCGGATTATCCATGATGGAGTTAGGTTTTATTGTAGCATTCATCTGTATTCACCCCATATTGAGTTGTGCAATTCGGCTCCTCGGCCACCACACATCGATATGCGTGATTGGTGGCACGAGAATCGAGGCATGCATATATTTGTGAAATACATTGCTATGCCCCTTTCCTACTCTCTGTTGCAGCAAAATGAAGAATCAGTAATTTTTCGGAGTCTAGCACGCATTTCGAGAAACATCGCAAACAGAGGCTAATTGGGGCATCCCAGTGGATTTCCGCGCAAGGTAGCCCAACATGCATCATTTCATTATTCAGGGCGGAGGCAAGGCAGTCCCTGGCTTGCATGCTAGTTTACAGCTTTCTTATTTAATTTGATAATTAATTAGGAATTTGTGTATTTATTATCTCGGACTGTACTATTCTTTTATTCGGACGTTCGGACTGTATTATTTATTCGGACCCTCTGCGCAAGGGCAATGCTGTAATAAGTGTGGGTGAGTGTGATGTATGTCTTCCAACCCCACGTCTTTCTCCCTTTTATTTATCTGCTTACGATGGTTAGATATAGGGCATATTTCAATTAGCATACAGTATGACAGCATGTTTGCATCATTCATCTGTCTTGCATGCACCGGGCTCGGCGCATCATACAAACTGCATTTGTATTTCAATTCCAAATTGAATACATGTTAGTTGTAGCATTCCATATGCCATGTTTAGAATAGCCGAGCCTGCTATAGTTGCATTTTGCATGTGTTGCATTAGGCATTTCAGCATATTTAGGATCATGCATGATTTCTAATGAGTTTCTGTTTTGGCTTGGAGTACTCGGTGAGTTTTTATGCTTTAGCATCCTTGCATGCGTGTGAGTGTTGCCATGAATAGCATGCTTGCCATGAGGCTATTTGCTTATGTGATATAACTGCCTTGAATGCCTGTGGGTGGAGGTTGAGTTATTTGAATTGGGACAATGCATTGACTGTTTGTTTTAAGCCCACTAGATAGTGGCAACATCACTATTTTCTAAGCCCACCTGAGGGTGACGAATCCGCATTTTAGCCAACCTGCGGGTAGCACCATCACACCATTTTCAAACAAACAAACATGAAATGTTTTGTTCCAATTCAGACGGCCCAGTCTATACTTGTTTGCTGCGAGCATCACATAGTAACCTAGGCTAATAACCGAAATAAGAGCATACAATGTTTTCCAAAGCAGATATCATGGTTAGTAGAGGCCGGTCTTTGACCGGGCGAGCGGGGGTGCTCACGATGTGACCTTCCCCAATCGTACCCAAGTTCCCGAGCCAACTTTGGTGATGACGGACACGTGGCCTTTGGCACCGAGTTAGGGTTTCCTAAATTTCCCATTTAAAAAATATTTAGGTGGCGACTCTGTTATCTGGCAAAGCAGTCCATGTTTGGCACTTCTTTCAAAAAATTTGTTTTCAAAACGATTTGCCGGATTTGGACTCTTTGGTTCAAGATTTAGAACCGTGGCACAAATCGAGTCCGAACTGTAGCGAGGTCCCTCGCGGACTTGTTACAGATAGGTTGTATAAATAAGTGATCTTGCATCACTGATATTTTCAAGAAATGGGATACTAATAGTTTTTACAGTTTTCTTATCCAATGTAAATCAAACAATGCATAAGGGGATAATTTATCCTACTAATCCAATTTGATACTAAATAGCACATTAATTTAATGGGATTATTAATACCAGGAAGCTGCGGCACTACCTGTTAGCCCACTCTGTAATGTTGGTTTCACGACTTGATCCCATCAAATATCTTTTCGAGAAACCAGCGCTTACGGGTAGGCTAGCTCGTTGGTTGCTGTTGCTCTCAGAATTTGACCTCAAGTATGTGACACGCAAGTCCGTAAAAGGGAGAGCGGTGGCAGAGTTCCTTGCCGACCACCCGGTTGAAGGGGATGAAGCGGTTGAGTACCTATTCCCAGATGAAGCTATTTTGCACATCGAAAATGAGACTTGGACGATGTACTTTGACGGAGCGTCAAATCAGTACGGGTATGGAATAGGGGTGTTGCTGATAGCGCCTGACGAGTCCCGTATCCCTTTAGCATTCAAGCTTCAGTTCAAGGTCTCGAACAATGAGGCAGAGTATGAGGCATGTATTGCCGGTCTGGAAGCGGCCCTAGAACTAGGGGCAAGGCGATTGGACGTCATTGGAGATTCGAACCTGGTTGTGTCTCAAGCGAAAGGAGATTGGAAAGTGAAAGAGGAAAAGATGATAATTTACCACCAGACCTTGGGTTTGTTAATTCCTCGGTTTGAAAAGCTAAATTTCACTCACCTAGTAAGAGAGAACAACAGGTTTGCAGATTCGCTAGCAACTCTATCTTCCATGATAGACATCCCATCTGGGGTCCGGATGCGTCTAGTCATTATTGATCAGAAATTTGTACCTGCCTACGAGTCAATCTCTGCCATAGATGAAGTACAGGATAATAACCCTTGGTATCATGATATATGGAACTTCTTGGAAAGAGAGGCATATCCACCAGGGGCAAATGCCAAGGACAAGAGGGCAATCAGAAGAATGGCTGTTCAGTTTATCATCTGCGGGGGTAAACTGTACAAGAGAGGTCATCTGGGAATGCACAAGCTGTGCGTAGAAGCCGAAGAGTCGAAGCGCCTAATGGAGGCTATCCATGGAGGAGAATGCGGGGCACACATGAACGGGGTAATGCTGGCACGTAAGATCCTCAGACAAGGCTACTACTGGTCTACCATGGAGGAAGATTGTATCGGCTTTGTTCGGCGATGCCACAAGTGCCAGATTCACGCGAACCGGATGAACATCCCGCCGTCAAAACTGTACAACATGACGTCGCCATGGCCATTTTCAGTTTGGGGAATTGACGTGATTGGAGCTGTTACTCCGAAGGGGTCGAATGGGCATGAGTTTATCTTGGTAGCAATAGATTACTTTACAAAATGGGTTGAGGCCCAATCATATGCCGTGTTGAAGGCTTCGCAGGTTGCAAAGTTTATCAGGAACAACATTATCTGCCGTTATGGAGTCCCGAACGAGATCATTTCAGACAATGGTTCTCACTTCAAGAAAGAGGTGATTGATTTGCTGGAGAAGTATAATGTGGCTTTTCATAAGTCATCCACATATCGGCCGCAGACCAACGGAGCAGTTGAGGCCGCCAACAAGAACATCAAACACATACTGCAGAAAATGGTGGAGACCTATCGGGACTGGCCAGATAAGTTGCCGTTTGCTCTGTGGGGCTACCGAAGGTCGATTAGAACTTCTACAGGGGCGACCCCGTATTCCTTGGTATATGGGATGGAGGCCGTCCTACCTATAGAGACTGAGGTCCCGTCATTACGAGTGTTGGCTGAGTGTCAGATAGCTGAAGCAGATTGGCAACAAAGCAGATTCAAGGAACTCATGCTCTTCGATGAGAGGAGATTAAAAGCACTGTACCATGTCCAAGGATATCAGCGCAGAATCACCCGGGCTTTCAACAAGAAAGTTAAGTCTAGGAATCTGAAGGAAGGAGATTTGGTGCTCAAAGACAACCGAGCTCCCATCCATGACCCAAGGGGCAAGTTCAGACCCAATTGGACTGGTCCCTATATCATCAAGTCTATATGGTCAGGTGGAGCTGTGGTTCTGATGGATCTAGATGGCCTAGAGTTCTCCCAACCGATCAACATGGACAAGTTGAAGAAATATTATCCCTGAGAGGCTCGCTAGGCCGAAAACCCGAAAGGGCGACCTAGGCAAAATTCAGAGCACAGAAAATTAGAAAATATAAAAACTGAGCTCGCAAGGTCGAAAACCCGCAAAGGGCGGCCTTGGCAAAAGTTAGAGCGCAAAAGGAGAGTGAAAATACTCGAGTGAACCCAAGCCTGAACTACGTAAGGCTTGATTCCCATCTAAGGGATACGTAGGCAGCTTCGTCCTGAAGTTCAGCCATAAACTCTTCCCCGATCAACTTTGTCCATTTGATCATCTTGGTCATCTTTGCCCATCAGCATTTATCGCAATCTTCGGTACAGTGCTATTCAGACTAGGGGCAACTTTCCGTTGCCAGAAGGTGCTGTGGTACCATTCAGACTAGGGGCAACTTTCCAGTTGCTGGGATCCGGGGTTGTGCATCTCAGTGACAGATCTCAGGCGTGTCCAGTTCTGATCCATATCGAAAATAGTTTTGAAAAGTTTTAATGAAGATGACTTTGCTCAAATAAATCTTTTTACAACTAAGACCATTTCTGGACCAAAACGGAAAATTTTCAGTACCACAACCTTCAATTTCATTGATTTCAAATAGAGTTCTCTTGCTCTTGCATACAATTGAAGTTGCTTTTTATTACATTCATAAAGAAAACTTGAAAGTACTAATAAAGCAATAAATCCGGGGCACGGTCAAGTCAAACGTCCCTGCGCCCCCTCCCAGAGCTGGTCGAAGCCTCTGATGCCAAAGTAGGCCCCTCCTGTGCCTCTTCGTTAAGCCAATCTAAGCACTCATCAGACAAAGTGCAATTGAAAGTGGGAGCGGGGGCCAGGAGTTCCCTCGTCCTCCATGCCGTGGCATATCGGGCCAGCTGTGCGCCTCGAATCGGGAATGTGGCCGGGTACTCTATCCCTTCCGGCGGGCAAGTCTGATTATGACCAAACTGGCGCAGGATACGGAATGGAAAGTAGAAGACACAGTGAGTCAAGCCAATCAATTGGATCCCGGGTTGACGGGTTATACTGTAACTCATTATTGGGAGATTGAGCCAAGGGCATCGCCACGCAATGCGGTCTGCGGACAAACCGCACATCCATTCAAACCACCAACCCTCGTCAAGGGCATCAACTAGGCGTTGCCTGAAGAAGTAACCACGAGCTGAATATGTTGGGCAAGAGTCCACAACTTGCAGTTTATCCATCAACCACACCTGGGGAGGGATAGAAAATGAGAGAATAAAGAATAGAGAGATGTACGATGAGAAGAAAAGTGAGAGAAGGGTTTTTGTGAGAAAAACCGAGCCTGAGGGCCAAGTGATGTGAGCAAACATAAATGTGAGATTGGGTGGGAAACATTACCTGCAGTAATAATGGACTCCCTGCTAATCTGGTCGTCTCTCGACGATAAAAGGCGTCTAAGCCCAGCAATGTCTCAGCCAGAATCATGGCAATGCAACTTTGGCCCTCCTTCAAGCCTTGGGCAATTTCAATCAACCGGACACTGGGTCCTCCGGAACCAGAAACGAACAGAAAATGAGATAGCATGCATAGACAGAGGGCGTGCCGCCGAAAGCCTTGCCAGTGATGGTCGCCGCGATCGCCAGTCTCAGTAAAACGACAAACCAAACTCGGAACATCTAGTGCCCCATCACAAATCAGAGAACGAGCATCGGGTATCGAGAGCCCACACATCCGTCCTAAGGCTTGAGCATGGCCAAAGCGAAATTGGGGTAGGATCTCCTCGTTGCGCCCAGATTCCATCAAAGCTTGGAAATCTTCGAACGTAGGACACACCTCTTGCCCGCTAAAGCTAAAGACATATGTCACCGGATTCCAAAATCTTGCCGCGGCATGGAGGAATGGAAAATGCAGCGGGGTACGGCGCAAAGTGAATAGTGCGTTCATGCCGAAAGCCCGGGAATTCAGCTTTTCCGAGCCATCCAAGTTGTTAATCCAAGTTGCAAGATTTTGGGCAAGAAACTCTTCCATTTGGAGCAAATCAGTGTGGAAATGAAGGAAACCCCGAAGTTGAGACTCTTTTGAAGAGGATAGGGTTGAGTGGAGGACACATGTCAACATTCTACTGATGCAGGCAGTCTACAGCCGACCGGCAGTAAATAGTGCCGACCGGCCATACTTTTGTGCCGACCGACCAAGTTTTGTGCCGATGGAAATTCCTCGAGGCCGGTGGACTTTCTGTCGGGCCGACGGATCTCCCCTGTGTTTTCTAAGCTGTTTATGCTGAATATTGGGGAATTCCACCACTTCCAGCACTCTCCGGTGATTTGATTCCCGCCGAGTCGCGCGTATTTGTTTATCGAGTTTTTGTTTTGCTTATCGAGTTGTATGTCACTCTCTTTAAGTCTTTGCTTTGTCTATCAAGTTGTATTTGCATTTGGCTAGTCTGTCGAGTCTTCGTTTTGCTTATCGAGTTGTAAGTCGGTTCACTACCTGATTATTACGATGCGATGCTTTGTTTTCAAAAAACAGTTTCAATTTCATTCGCATTGTTATGTGATGCCTTGTGATGCCTTGTGATGCGATGCACACAAGTGCAACACCTTTTCAAGTGAATAGCTGTTTCATTTCCATCATGTGTTTTTGTGAAAACCCGCAATTTCAAAAGAATATAAAACCCGCCTGAGGCAGTGCAATGTGCTTAAACTCCTAGAAAAAAGGAAAGTAAAGCAAGAAAATAGCAGGGTAGCAGAGTGCTGGATTGAATACCAGGAACCTCCCCTTTGTAGTCAGAATACCCACTACAACAAATATTATTTTTTATAGCGTGCAATGAATGCTATCTTAAGTAAAAGATAGCATTTGTTGGCATGCTATGTTAGCCCATGTTATTGAAAGTCTATCACTTTGTATAGCATTTATAGAATGCTATGGATGAGTGTTATAAAAAATATGTTATAACATTCCTAAACTGCTATAAAACTGTTGAATATTCTTTAAAAAAATATAACCATTACAGTTTGTGCATACTATAATATATCTTCTATAACAATCCGAGAAAGTTATCAATGAATGTTAAAATATAGTGTGTACACATTTTATAGCATTTTTTTCGTATGCTATAAATACCTTTTCCATGGTAGGTTTTTTAATTGCTAATATTGCAACATATTCCAAATAAAAATAAAACGTTTTATTTCATAAATAATCATATCATCGTAGTAGAGAAGAATTCATCAGCATAACCTTCATTCAAGTAACAAAGTAATTGCATTGTCTTAATACAGTATCAAAAGATTATCTCCATATCAAAAAAGGATAGCTTAAATTCCAAATGTGATAATGTACATGTCAAAACAAAACTCATTCAAATACTCCAATTCTTCAGCTAGAGGCTTCTCATCCTTCAAGCTTGCTTCCTATAGTTTGGTACCTTTCATTTTGAAGACACCAACTGCAAAATAATAATCAACCCCCCAATCAGTGGAAGCATTTAGCAAATAAGTATAGATAATTAAACAATCCAAAAACTCAAGGTATTCAACATTGCCTTAATAACCATGGATTGCTGTAGCACATTATCATGATCCACCATTATAAAATCTAATCACTATTTTAAATTTAGTCTAAATGACACGAGTTAGAAAGTTCACCTAAGATAGTATTTGGTTCACTAGATGAAATAGAATAAAATGATCATTACATCAAAATATTTATTCTCATATTTGGTTGACTAACAAAAACAATGAAAAATACATTGTAAATAGAACATCATATACCAATGTAATGGAATGATCATTCCGCAAGGAAGATTAAGGAATAATCATTCTATTCTATTTTATCTCATTCCAATGAACCAAATAGAGCATAAATAGAATGCATATTGAAATGGTAGCTTAAAGTGCTTGCAGGTAAGCAAAAAATAAAATAAAAAATTGAGTAAGTAATGCTAGTTTACTTTGGAGTATCACCAATTTACTAAAACTTGATCATGGCTAAGATACTGGCTTAGTCCTTGCCCCCACTTTTGCATCACTTTCTCAAAATCAAAGCAAAGTCTGACCAAAAAAAAAAAACCCAATCATGAACAAGCAAGGATATGTTTTGGTTAAGCATATTATCAAACATGTAATGAGAAATCTACATCCAATAAAAAGAACATAGAAATCAAAATTTAGGATAGTAAGCATCGATTTGAGTAGAACCAACAAATGTTTCTTTTGTTTATTCTAGGGTTCATATAAAACAAATGTGATTTATGAACAAAGTCAGAGTGTTTCTTCTGTTTATAGGTTTTCAATTCTCTAAGCACTAAATGATCTATGAGTTGCATTCATCATAGTCAAACAAATGTGTCACTTTTATCAACGAAGTTAACAAGAATGATAAGATGTTCTATAGTAATTATTTTTTCCTTTGTGATCTTGTAGTTTACAAATTCTTGAGTCTTAGTAAAATGACTAATTAAGCTAATGTATACTTCTATAATTAACTACCTCATTAATAGAGTATATATATATATATGAATTTTTTTAAAACACATGCCCTGAAAAAACAGGGTATCCCTTTTTGTAACTTTACCATAATGATTTGTAATATAATCATAGAAAATCGTGAATTTACTCACTTAAAAAATTTGTAACTTTTTAGTACTCGTAACATAATTGGTTCACAATATCACTACAATAATTTTTAACTAGTATTGCTTTGTATACGCCACAAAAATTCATAACTACATCACAAAAATTTGTAAAAAACACCAAAAAAATTGGTTACTTTTTTGACATGGACATGTGTATAGTAGTTGTACCATATATATATATATATATATAACTAGATCATTCATGGTATTTTTTGTTTGGTTTCAATCAAAAAAAAAAAAAAAAAAACATAGGAGCACCAAACAGTGAGGGTCAATTTCAATGAATAAAATGTTGTAAAAGCATATAATAGTTTCATTGGGAACATATAGGAGCAATAAACAATTAAGAAATACTTCAATACCAAATAATAATAAAAAAAATCCAAAAATTAAATATTGATCAAGAACAAGAATTATAGTATAAGCACACTAGATCTTATTTTTCAATTCTATATCCAATCAAAGAAAAGGGTTTCGTGGAACCCAACCAGGTCTTCTTCATGTATACATACATGTGCAAATTCAATACATCCCATAAAGAATATCCAAAAATCAACATCCACACATCAATTCGCACTTAGAAAATCAAAGGAAAAAAAAAGTACTCACAATCTGATTTTGGAATTGTTTCTTCTTTCTATTTCGCTTGAGATTGGTTGATGATTTTTAGAGACTTCCTATCAAAACAAAACTAATAAGTATATAGATGTATATATACGCATATAAATCCAGTGAGATAGATAGAGAGAGAATTACCTTCAACTTGTATCAAAACCCTAGCATTGTGATTGCTCATAGTCCATAATGAGAGAAATTAGGAACCTGACTTGTAGTGGGTTTCTATCTCTAATTTGGGCATGTGATATTTTCGTGCCAAACTTTTTGGGTTTTTCAATATAATGTTATTTTTATTTATTTATTTATTTTTATGGGGTCAATAACTTTTTTTTTTTTTTTTGTGTATATATTATCTCAATAATAACATTTTTTAATTGCCATTAATCCTTAATTTATGTAATTTTTCACAACATTTATAAAAGGTTATCAAAAATTAGAATTCAATGCTATAAATATCTAATGCTTAGCGCCTCAAGTCATTTAATCACAAAATGCTATAAATGCTCCATAATTAATAACATTTTAATAAAAATGCTATAAAATTATGTTATTAAAAGTACTATTTGTTGTAGTGACCTCCCGCGCCTGTGCCTGGTTTGGCTGTGCGGTCTGACACCTTCGTCATCCAAGAATAGTGCGGGAAAGTGCACTTCTGGAATGGTAATGGATCTTCGAGTTGATTTCAAGCCGTGACTTCTGTGAGCGATGCTCGGAACGCGCGAAGGATGTCCTTCCTCGTATCCTTTTATGTCTGGTAAATTTCAAAAGAAATTGTTTCAATTATACTGTGTTGCAGTACGTTGCATTTCAACATCATGCTTTACCATGTTCAATTTCAAATTCCTATTATACACATTGCATTGTATGCGTGCTTTGCTTTACTTACATGTGTTCAAGTTCCTTTTTTATATACACATTGCATTGTATGCGTGCTTTGCTTTACTTACATGTGTTCAAGTTCCTTTTTTATATACACATTGCATTGTATGCGTGCTTTGCTTTACTTACATGTGTTCAAGTTCCTTTTTTATATACACATTGCATTGTATGCGTGCTTTGCTTTACTTACATGTGTTCAAGTTCCTTTTTCTATACACATTGCATTGTATGCGTGCTTTGCTTTACTTATATGTGTTCAAGTTCCTACTATACACATTGCATTGTATGCGTGCTCTGCTTTACTCACATGTGTTCAATTACAACTGCCTATACACGTTGCATCTGCCACACACCTCCAATCGTGTAATTTGCATGTTGCTAACAATACCATACCTGTTAAGTTTGTTTTCTTTTCAGGCACGATATTGTATGTACGGTTTATTTGAAGCTGGCGCAACCAGACGAACCGGACAGGTATTATATCCTCCGAGCAAGATGTATCGAGAATTACATAATTCTCTTACACCCTTTCTGCATTATAGGGTAGTTTGGAGTTTTCTGGCTTAGAACTGTTGCATGCGTGCTCTGTTACAGCTTTCTTTGCATAATCATAAGTTATGCCCGGCTTCCTGCATTTTCAGTTGCGTTTTGCCCCTGCCTTCGGGCGCATACCTAATTTGTCTTGCATGTTTGTCTAAGCCTTCGGCCTTGTCAAAAATGGGTCGTCTCTGGGCTTTGACATTCACTCCCGTCATTCTTATGACTTCCGAGTTCTGTCAAAGAGGGGCAACTGTAGACACCCCATTTTTGACCGTCCTCAAGACTTGGACGTCACCGTTGGAACACTCGGTGATTATCCCTGTTTGTGTTCGTTTGGAGTTCCCGGAGTTCTCGGCTGCGCGCGCCTTGCCTCAGGACCTCCGAACTCGACCGTTTGTGTTTGGTTTTGCACCAAACGCTTGTGTTTTGCCTTGGGAGGGCAGGGAATGCCTTTTGAGGCATCCCTACACACCACCGGCTGGGGCTGGAGGCCACCGACTGGCTAGTTTGTCCATCGGCACTTTATTGTGCCAACCGGCACTATTTTGTGCCGACCGGCACTAAATTTTGCCATTTGGTACTCTTTGCCGGCCGAGCACTGTACACTTGCTTTTTGAGATATTTTCTCACAGCTGTAAAGTGTTTTGCTCCCCTCCATACACGTGTATGGAGGGATGAGCCCTTGGCTTGCTTAGTGGCTAAGCATTCCTTGCCTATAAGAGGAGAGCTCTTCCTCTTGGCTCAAGGGTTAGCCTTTTGAGAGCCAAAACCAGAGCATTATACATATATCTCTGATATACATCCATATATATATATACCTCCCTCTCTCTCCTCTTGTGTGTGTGTTTTTAGGCCAAAAAGTGTAGTTTTACCTCATTTTTGCTCCTTTACACACACCATTACACCTTAGCTCGAGATTGAGAGACTTAGGAGGTTGTTTGTGTTGGTTTTGGACTGGTTTTGAGCATTAGAGAGTGGCTGTAACCTCTGTTTTTCAAGGGATCATCAAGGGTAAGAATCTTGCTTTATATTCCCCATTCTTGCAACCTTTCTCTACCCTCTTTACTTTATGTTTTTGAGTTTGTGTTTAAGATAAAAAAGTCTTGTTTTTACTTGTTCTTGAACCTTCATTAAGGTCCTTTTTTGGTTTGAGCAAAGATCCATCCTATTAGGCCTTATATGGCCACTTTTGGTGCCTTTGCTTAAGCCCTCTTTGTTTGGTGTTCTTTGGCCTTCTCACCACTGAAAACCAGTGGGTTTTCAGTGGTGAGAATGATTTTTTTTTGAGTCTCATATAGGGGAGGGACACCCCTCTCCCCTTGGTCCTTTACTTGCCTTTGTTTTGGGCTCATAGCATAGCATGCATGAATGTTTGTATTTGCCTTCATTTCAGAACCTTTTAGGGTGTTTTAGGTCACATCTAACCTCTGTTTTTGGTCGGATTGATGGCCCTTAGAATGTATCTTGTACTTGCTTTGAAATGCCCTTTTATGCTTGGAGACATGCCATGCTTTTAAGCTTTGACTCTTGCATGTTTTAGTTTGGTTTCATGGAGGCTTTAGCATCTCTTTGCCATGTGAAGGGTTGTGAGCCACTGCTTTGGTCATGTTTGGCATGCTTAGTATGGTTGTTTTGCCTATTGGCTTGTAAACTTTGCTTGTATGGAACTCTAACATGTTTAGCTTGCATCATCCTCATGATTCGGCATCATTGTGGGTGGTATTTCAGTCCCCATTCCATGTCCAAATACCTTTGTTTTATCATCCTATCCATGTTTTGACTTGTTGGTCCTTTATGTCTTCAAGAGAGCATTGTGCATGCTTCCATGTTTAATGCATTTTGGGAGGTGCCATGAGGGGATTTGGGTGCCATTTTGCATGATAAAAACCTGTTTTGGTTGCCTAACATGTGCCATGTTTGGTCTTGTTAAGTGGTGGTTCAATGCCCCACTTTGTGCCTTAGCCTTATGCCTTATGGCTTGCATGCTTGTGTGGCATCTTGCTCTTGTTTTGAGGCATGTTTTGCCACTGTTTTAGGGGAGTTTGAGGGCTGCCCTCTATGGCTTAAGTCCATTATTGCATGCTTGTATCTCGGTTGTTGCATGTTTGATTAATGAGGCCTTGAGCGTATGCTAGTTCCACGCTTAATTGGTCCATGTTGCATGACATTTGTACCTTGCATACTTTAGCTCTTTGCATGCTTAACATGATAGGTTGCATTGCATTTGAACCATGTTGCATACTTGCATTTCATGGTTTGGCTTGGGGATTGTCAAGCCAAGCATGAGGATCGAGAGGAGTTCACACTTTGAGTGGTGAAACTTGTCTCCATCCTCAAGTCACCAAGACCTTTGACTAACACATGATAAGGTTTTGGATTTCATCTTTTGTGTTGCATGCATTTCAATTAAAACATGCAATTTTGGTTCCTTAGGTTATCATGCATCAAATGCATCATTGATGGCCCTAGAACCAAGAGCCAGGCCTCCTTGAGTCCCCAAGCATGATAGGAGGCCATGGCCATGCTTACATATGCCCAAAAAACCATGCCTTGTACTGCTGTTTTTGCTGCTGCTGTTAAACTGCCCTCTGCAGGAACTTTCTGCCGACCGGCAGTATAATGTGCCGATCGGCACTTTGTTTGTGCTGATAACCACCACAAGCAGCCGATGGCCGATACAAGCAGCCGATGATCTCTTCCCCCAGCCGGTGGGGTATTTCAGATCATTTGGGAGGTATTCTGAAACTTTGGAAATTTTTGGAGAGGCAGGGCAGTGAAAACAGAGGCAGCAGTGCTATGGCACGGGTTTTCCAGGCGAGTGGGAATCGAGCATGCATCATTCGCGCTTCCCGAGGCGTTTACTGCTTTAATTAACTTAGTTAATTTGTTAATTAATTTAGTTAATTTGTAATAATTAATTAGCTTGCGTAGTTAATTAATTTGTATTATTCTTTTGGTCCCTCCGAGCGAGGGCAAATTTGTAATAAGTGTGTGTGAGTGGGTGCATGTCTTCCAACCCCCATTTCTTTCTACCCTTTTATTTACCTGCTTATGATGGTAGATTAGGGCACATCTAAATTAGCATACCTTATGCAATGCATGCGTGCATTCATGCATTTGTTTACATACATCGGGCTCGGTACATCATACAAACTGCATCGTACTTTCAATTCCAAATTGAATACGTGATAGTTGTTGCATTTCATGTGCCATGCTTAGGATAGCCGAGCCTGTCTAGATTACATTCCGTATGCGATGCATTAGTCACTTAACATAAACTAGGTCATGCATGTTTTGCTAACTGGTTTCTTGTTTTGGCACGGAGTACGATGTAAGTTTTATGCTTTAGCATGTCGCATGCGTGTGAATGTTAACATGACAGTATGCCTGCCATGCGGCTAAGTGCTTATGTGATAAACTGCTTGAATGCCTGTGGGTGGAGGTTGGATTACTTGAGTTGGGAATACTCATCGAAATCCGTGTTTTAGCCTACTCGCGAGTAGCAATTTCAAACTGTTTTCCAAACAAAACGGATATGCAATGTTTATTTCCAAGTTAGGCAATCTAGTCTATACTTTTGTGTTGTGCGCATCACATAGTAATTCTAGGTTAATAACCGGGTTAAGAACGCATAAAGTCTTAAAAAACGGATACCATGGTTAGTAGAGGCCGGTCTTCGGACGGGGCGAAAGGGGGTGCTCATAGCTGACCTTCCCCGATCGTACCCAAGCTCCCGAGCCAAGTCACTTTGGTGATGACGGACACGTGGCCTTTGGCACCGAGTCAGGGTTTCCTAAATTTCCCATTTTAAAATATTTAGGTGGCGACTCTGTAATCTGGCAAAGCAGTCCATGTTTGGCACTACTTTTTCAAAATCTGTTTTTCTTCAAAACGATTTGCCAGAGTTGGACTCTTTGGTTCAAGATTTAAGAACCGCAACAAACAAAAAAGAGAGTCCGAACTGTAGCGTGAGGTGGTCCCCCGCGGACGTGCTACAGCACCCTGAACGGACGCTTCGTCCGGGAGGGGGAGGATTTTCCATTTTGCGGCTTCCCAGAGCCGTGGATAAACGCGGAGAAGAAGCGCGTGCCCGGTTTTGAGATCTTTTTCGACCTGCAACTATCCGGGGATGACGTTGCCGCAGAGCAGACAGACCCACCAGCTGAGGTTGAGCAGTATAAAGCAGTGGATCCTGAGGGCATTGAATTTGAAATGGGGGTAGCACTGGCATGTCTCCTCTCTGATCCTCCGATCGACCAAGAGTGCTTGGGGGATAACTTTGTGGTTTCCATGATTGGGGATGAAACGGCTGCGAGCCGACCAGCAGCTATCTTGGATGCATCAATCGCACCCTCCCTCACCTGGCAATACGAGGAGGGATTTCTGTCCAGCAGCACCGGGTCAGGTAGTGAGCCGGAATCTGATTCCACCGAGTCCTGTGAGTCAGAATCAGATTCCAGCTCGACTGAGTCTGAGTCTGGTACTCCTGGGGATGTTAACCCGGATGCCACAGTCTTGTCCAGGTCGTCTTTTTCCTTTTCATTTGAGTCTGTTGTAACCAATGAATTGGACGATTTGGATGTGCCTAATGAGAATGGATTATCTGTGGTTTCCGAGTACTTTTCTGTGCCCCTAATTTATTGCATTAATTCAGACTTTCAAAATTTTGATCAAAACGACGAGGACGAAATTCCTCCGGTTTTACAGCGTCTAATTGAGCAAGAGCAAGAGAGATTTGTTAAGCCATTAATGGACGAAATCACTACCGTGAACATTGGTACTGAGGAGGACCCGCGGCTGGTCCAGATCGGGTCCACGTTGTCTTCGGAGGAACGCGAGCGCTTAGTCGCTTTATTAAAAGATTTCAAAGATGTTTTCGCGTGGTCCTACGAAGACATGCCTGGAATCGATCCTGAGATTGTACAGCATCGGATACCCCATTAATGGACGAAATCACTACCGTGAACATTGGTACTGAGGAGGACCCGCGGCTGGTCCAGATCGGGTCCACGTTGTCTTCGGAGGAACGCGAGCGCTTAGTCGCTTTATTAAAAGATTTCAAAGATGTTTTCGCGTGGTCCTACGAAGACATGCCTGGAATCGATCCTGAGATTGTACAGCATCGGATCCCCCTTGACCCCGAGGCCCGACCTGTCAAGCAGAAACTCAGAAGGATCCGCCCGGATTGGGCTCTCAAGATCAAAGAAGAGGTCACCAAGCAAATCGACGCAGGCTTCCTGCTGGTATCCGAATACCCGACTTGGTTGGCCAACATTGTGCCGGTGCCGAAGAAAGATGGCAGGATCCGGGTATGTGTGGACTTCAGAGATCTGAACAGAGCTAGTCCGAAGGACGACTTCCCCTTGCCGCACATCGATGAGTTGGTAGATTTCACGGCAGGGCATGCTTTGCTCTCATTTATGGATGGCTTCTCGGGATACAATCAGATAGTGATGGCACCCGAAGACCGGGAAAAGACTGCATTCACCACCCCGTGGGGGACATACTGCTACAGGGTAATGCCATTTGGGTTGAAGAACGCTGGAGCTACTTATCAACGGGCCGCGACCACAATACTACATGATATGATCCACAAAGAGGTTGAGGTGTACGTGGACGACATGATTGTCAAGTCCAAGGAAAGAGAGGGCTACTACACTGCCTTGCACAAGTTTTTCCAAAGGATCAGGGAATTCCGGTTGCAGCTAAACCCTCAGAAATGTACATTTGGTTTTACAGCGGGAAAAATGCTGGGGTTTCTGATTACGCAAAGGGGCATCGAGGTCGACCCTTCCAAAATCAAGGCCATCTTAGAAATGCCACCACCAAGGACTGAAAAGGAGGTGCGAGGCTTTCTGGGTAAAGTGCAATTCATAAGACGGTTTATTTCAAAACTAACCTTGACTTGTGAACCACTTTTTGGCCTCCTCAAGAAAGGAAAGAAGTTCCAATGGGACGGCCGATGTCAAGCTGCATTTGAACAGATTAAAGAGTATCTACAGAACCCGCCCGTGTTATCACCGCCAGAACCGGGGAAACCGTTGATTTTGTATCTGTCAGTGACTGAGACTACAATGGGCTGCATGCTCGCGCAAGAATCAGAAGACAAGGTGGAAAAGGCCATCTACTATCTGAGTAAAAAGATGCTAGAATATGAGACCCGGTATACACCGTTGGAAAAGGCTTGCTTAGCTCTGGTATGGGCTACCAGGAAGCTGCGGCACTACTTGTTAGCTCACTCCGTAATGTTGGTTTCACGTCTCGATCCCATCAAATATCTTTTCGAGAAACCAGCACTTACGGGTAGGCTAGCTCGTTGGTTGCTGTTGCTCTCCGAATTTGATCTCACATATGTCACCCGCAAGTCAGTGAAAGGAAGAGCGGTAGCAGAGTTCCTTGCCGACCATTCCGGTTGAGGGGGATGAAGCAGTTGAGTATCTATTCCCAGATGAAGCAATTCTGTATATCGACGATGAAATTTGGACGATGTACTTTGACGGAGCGTCAAATCAACATGGGTATGGGATAGGAGTGTTGCTGATAGCACCCGACAATTCCCGTATCCCTCTAGCCTTCAAACTCCGGTTCAAAGTCTCGAACAACGAAGCAGAATATGAGGCGTGCATTGCTGGTTTAGAAGCAGCCCTAGAACTAGGGGCAAAACGACTGGATGTCATTGGGGATTCGAACCTTGTTGTGTCTCAAGCTAAAGGAGACTGGAAAGTAAAAGAGGAAAATATGATGATGTATCACCAGACCTTGGACTTGCTGATTCCTCGGTTTGAAAAGTTAAATTTTACTCATCTACTGAGAGAGAACAACAGGTTCGCAGATTCTTTAGCAACTCTATCATCTATGATAGACATCCCGACTGGAATCCGGATGCGTCCAGTCATCATTGATCAGAAATTTGCACCTGCCTATGAGTCGATTGCAGCCATAGATAAAGTTCAGGACGAACACCCTTGGTATCACGATATCTGGAATTTCTTGGAGAAAGAAGCGTACCCGCCAGGGGTAAATGCCAAAGATAAAAGGGCAATAAGAAGATTGGCCGTTCAGTTCATCATCTGCGGGGGTAAACTGTATAAAAGGGGTCATTTGGGAATGCATAAACTGTGCGTTGATGCAGAAGAGTCAAAGCATCTGATGGAAGCCATCCACGGAGGAGAATGTGGAGCACACATGAATGGGGTCATGCTGGCAAGGAAGATCCTCAGACAGGGTTATTACTGGTCCACCATGGAGGAGGATTGTATTGGTTTTGTTCGGCGATGCCACAAATGTCAGATCCATGCAAACCGCATGAACATCCCGCCGTCGAAGCTGTACAACATGACTTCACCATGGCCTTTTTCAGTTTGGGGGATTGATGTAATCGGGGCTGTTACGCCAAAGGGGTCGAATGGGCATGAGTTCATCCTCGTAGCGATAGATTACTTTACAAAATGGGTTGAGGCCCAGTCTTATGCGGTGTTGAAGGCTTCGCATGTTGCAAAATTCATCAGGAACATCATCATCTGTCGCTACGGGGTCCCAAATGAAATAGTTTCGGACAACGGTTCCCACTTCAAGAAGGAGGTAATTGACTTGTTGGAAAAATACAATGTGGCTTTTCATAAGTCATCTACCTACCGGCCGCAAACTAATGGAGCAGTTGAGGCTGCCAACAAGAATATCAAGCGCATACTACAGAAGATGGTGGAAACCTACTGGGACTGGCCAGATAAGCTGCCGTTTGCTCTATGGGGCTACCGGACTTCAATCAGAACTTCTACAGGGGCGACTCCGTATTCATTAGTCTATGGGATGGAGGCCGTTCTACCAATTGAGATTGAGGTTCCGTCGTTGAGAGTATTGGCCGAGTGCCAAATAGCCGAGGCAGATTGGCAGCAGAATAGATTCGAGGAACTCATGCTTTTTGATGAAAGAAGGTTGAAGGCACTGTACCATGTTCAGGGTTATTAACGCAGAATCGCCCGGGCTTTTAACAAGAAGGTTAAGTCCAGGAATTTGAAAGAAGGAGATTTGGTGCTCAAGGACAACCGAGCTCCCATCCACGACCCAAGGGGCAAGTTCAGACCCAATTGGACTGGTCCCTACATCATCAAGTCAATCTGGTCAGGTGGGGCTGTGGTTCTGATGGACTTAGATGGCTTGGAGTTTTCCCAACCGATCAACATGGACAAGTTGAAGAAATACTACTCCTGAGAGGCTCGCTAGGCCGAAAACCCGAAAGGGCGACCTAGGCAAAACTCAGAGCACAAAAAATTTGAAAATATAAAAACTGAGCTCGCAAGGTTGAAAACCCGCAAAGGGCAGCCTTGGCAAAAGTTAGAGCGCAAAAGGAGAGTAAAAATACCCGAGCGAACCTAAACCTGAACTACGTAAGGCCTGATTCCCATCTATGGGATACGTAGGCAGCTTCATCCTGAAGTTCAGCCACAATCTTTTCCTCGATCAACTTTGTCCATATTGATCATCTCAGTCATCTCTATTCATCAGCATTTATCGTGATCTCCGGTACAGTGTTATTCAGACTAGGGGCAACTTTCCGTTGTAATGAAGTGCTGCGGTACTTTCCAGACTAGGGGCAACTTTCCAGTTGCTAGGATCCGGGGTTGTGCATCTCAGTGACAGATCTCAGGCGTGTCCAGTTCTGATCCTTATCGAAAATAGTTTTGAAAAGTTTTAATAAAAGTTGACTTTGTTCAAATTAATCTTTTCACAACTAAGACCATTTTTGGACCAAAAGTGGAGAATTTTCAGTACCACAACCTTCAATTTCATTGATTTCAAAACAGAGTTCTTTTGCTCTTGCATACAATTGAAGTTGCTTTTTATTACATTCATAACGAAAACTTGAAAGTACTAATAAAGCAATAAATCTGGGGTATAGTCAAGTCAGGTGTCCCTGCGCCCCCTCCTAGAGCTAGTTGAAGCCTCTCATGCCAACCTAGGCCCAACCTGTGCTTCTTCGTTGAGCCAATCCCAGCACTCGTCAGATAAAGTGCAACTGAAAATAGGAGCAGGGGCCAGAAGCTCTCTAACTCTCCATGCTGCGGCCTGTCGAGCCAGCTGTGTGCCTCGAACTGGAAATTTAGCCGGATACTCTATCCCCTCCGGTGAGCAAGTCTGATCACGGCCAAACTGGCGTAGAATACGGAATGGGAAATAGAACACACAATGAGTCAAGCCGATCAGTCGAATCCCGACCTGCCGGGACATGCTATAGCTCATTGCCGAGAGATTGAGCCAAGGACAACGCCACGCAATGCGATCCGCCGACAAATTGCACATCCATTCAAACCACCATCCCTCATCAAGTGCATCGACTAGGCGTTGCCGAAAGAAGTAGCCACGGGCTGAGTAAGCAGGACAAGAGTCCACAACTTGCAATTTATCCATCAACCATATCTGGGGAGGGATGAAAAATGAGAGAATAAAGAATAGAGAGATGTGCGATGAGAGAAAAGTAAGATGAGGGTTTTGTGAGAAAAACCGAGCCCGAGGGGCCGAGTGATGTGAGCAAATATACATGTGAGCTTGGGTGGGAAACATTACTTGTAGCAGTAGTGGACTCCCTGCAAACCTGGTTGTCTCCCGGCAGTGGAAAGCATCCAAGCCCATCAGTGTCTCGGCCAGAGTCATGGCGATGCAACTCTTTCCTTCTCTCAAACCTTGGGCGACTTCAATCAAACGGATGCTAGCTCCTCCGGAGCCCAAGACAAACAGAAAATGAGATAGTAGGCACAAGCAGAGGGCATGCTGCCGGAAACCTTGCCAATAGTGGTCGCTACGGTCACCAGCATCAGAGAATCGGTAAATCAGGCTCGGAATGTCCAACATTCCGTCACATATCATGGATCGAGCATCATGCGCATTGAGTCCGCACATCCGCCCTAAGGTCTGGGCATAGCCAAAATTGAGCTGGGGCAAGATCTCCTCGCCTCGCTCGGATTCCATCAAGGCTTGAAAATCTTCAAAAGTGGGACAGATCTCTTGCCCTCCGAAGCTGAAGACGTGCGTCACCGGGTTCCAAAACCTTGCCGCAGCATAGAGGAAAGGAAGATGCAGTGGAGTTCGGCCCAGCGTGAACAGTGCATTCAAGCCAAAACCCCGGAAGTTCAACTTCTCCGAGCCATCTAAAGAAGAAATCCAAGATGTGAGATTTTCTGCAAGAAATGCCTCCATTTTTGTGAGGAAAGGTGATGAAATGAATAAGGTTCAAGGGTGGGGCTTTTATAGAGGGGCAAAACACTATTTAAAGGACACGTGTCAAATTTCTGGAGGTTACGGGGGAGGTGGCCGGCCGGCCGGCCATCTATTCTAGTAGGCCGGCCACCCTCTAGTCTCCAAATGCAAAATGTTTTCGGCCGCGCGTTGGTCCTGTTTTGCCCGTCGGAAGGAAGTTTCAGGCACTTTCATGCATCGGGAATGTCGAAGGCCTCCATTTCTTTCAGTTACGGGTGCGTTCCATCATCCGGATTGTCCGTCCAAAGTTTGTTCTGTTGTATCTTGCTTATCGAGTTGTTGTTTTGTTTATCGAGTTGTAAGTTTTGTCGAGCTGTCGCATTTTGTGTTTTGAATTGTTACTTTTTGGTTACACAATTTTGTTAAGTCTTGTCTATTGAGTCGTTAACATTGTTGTATTTTGCTTATCGAGTTGTAAACTTGCTAAGATTCTGTTATTTCTTAGTGAGTCGAGTTGTTTTGATTTGTTGCGTCGGTTCATTACCTGACCCGGTAAATACACAAGGCACATTTCCATTCAATTCCATTTTTGTGCAAAATGATGCGATGCGATGCTAAGAATTTCAAATACAAACATATTTTCAAAAAGCTGTTTCATTCCATCATGTTTTACAACAGAACAAAGGTACAAGTTTTACAGGAAATAAAACTGCCTAATAATGTGCAAAGTGCTACAAACTACTAACCAAAAAGTAAAATAAAGCAGGAAATAACATCAGTATCCTCGAGAACGGGAATGAGGAGGCCCTCTCATCCTCTTTTGCGGGACAACCTCTACACCATCATCACCATCCGGATCAGAGCTGTCATCCTCCGGATCCCCCTCAGCCTCGCCTCCGCTCCCGGAACCAAGACCGGAGCCTCCCTCCCCAAGAGATGTCTCTGACACACGGTCTGCGACCTCCTCCTCCTCATCCTCGACAATGGGTGCCCTGCGTCTGCGAGACGACCCTGCTCCTCGAGCTCCTCGGTAAGGCCTGGATGGCCCAGCTCCTCGGGGCCCAGTACCTCGAGTAGGTCTAACACCTCGACCTCTCTGAGAAGGCCCGGGTGGCCCACCTCGTGTCGAAGCATATACGGGAGGCATCTGAAAATGAAAAGTGCAATACATCAGTTCAAGCATAAAAAGCAGGTGCAAGTACAGTATGTGAGTGGGGTGTGTGCCAGATGTGTTCTACACAGCCTATCAGTGCAACAGAATGCTCAAAACCAGCATGTTAACAGAAATATGATAAATGCAAGAGAGATGAAGGGTACTTGGAAGCCCATGACGGACATCTGCGCCTCTCTACGCAGGACCATCCCCTCAAGCGAGGCCACCATCCCGAGCATCTGATCTATGTACTCAACGGGGGGCTGCAGATGCAAAGGCAAAGGCATCAGTAAATGAATGAACGTCCAAGTATCTGAGTGATGAATCAAAGCTTTGGAACATACCGGTGGTGAGTCGGGGTCTCTGACATATCTGTGACCAGGCATCGGAGGCTCTATAGGGATCAGAATCGGAGAAGTAGTCCCATATTGCCAACTCATCAACTCGGTCGGCATATCTGGCCACCCAGGATGATCGAGAGTCGGAGGGATCGGAGGAATCGAACTGCCTCTACCTCTAGATGCACCAGCCCTGCTAGAAGAGGAGATATCTGCAGCACGGGCACGACTTGAAGATGGTGCGCCAGTGGGCCTCAGTGGTGGAGCCCGTACTCCCGTCAAGGGGGGCATCAGATATATGCGGCGATAGGTGGCGTAGTTCCCCTCAATGAGATGTAATAAAGCATCGGTGCCCTGCATGTCCCTAGTGACCTCCGCAGTAGATAGCCTGTCGGCAGTCCGCATAGTGGGTGGAGGCACAGCAGGAGGGTCCTGAGAATCATAACCCCACACCTGACGCTGAAAGCGTTCCCCCAGGAACCAAGCCCTGCCGACTGGTCCCTCGAGCAGGAACCTATACTGGGAACTAGTCGACCCTCCGGGGTACTGATTCTCGAGATCATCGCCAAAGACTGCCCAGGGTTGCCAGGTGATCTGCGGATAACCAGTGTACAAATCAATCAGAAATCAAGAAATACAAAGCAAATCAAAGATGAAAATGAAAGGAACTGAGAGTTCTGAAATACCTCTGTCGCGCGCACGGTGTCGAAGTACTGTCGCAGAGAGAAGAGAGTCTCTCGAAGCCTCGATAGGTGCTCGCCCTCAAACATCAATGAAAACGGAGTCATAGGAGGTCCTGCCACCTCCATCTCCGGGGCTAATGTGGGGAAATATGCATATACCCATAGCTGAGAAAAGCAGTGCGGAATGTGAATACAAAGTGCTAAAGGCAGAATACAGAATGCAAAGTGCGCCGTGTGTGCAGTGAACAAGTAATGAGGAGCAAAAATGTAAATCAAGAGGACAGAATGTACCTCCCAAGCTCTCCAGTAGCCGCCGAGTAAGTCCCCCCGCGTGCGAGAGACTGCGCTCATGTAACAATAAAGGGTAGCCAGGCCAGCGCCGCCCCAATCATACTGATTGACCTGTGATAGGTCTACTAGGGCACTCAAGAGATACAGCCCGACCATGTTCCCTCTATCAGCAAACAGAGTGGTGCCAAAGAGGAACATGAGGAAACCACGGGTATACTGCTCGACCTCCTCGGGAGACTCAGGCTCCATCTGTGGCCGCCGGAAATGGGAAGAGAACCAAGTATACCGAACCCTCCCGGAAGCCCTGTCTACAGGCGGGAGTGTCCCCAATAGATGCATCCAAGCAGCCTCCCACTCACCCATATCCTCGTCGTAGGGAATGGGTCCACCACCTATGTCTAGGCCGGTGAGTACAGCGAAGTCCAGTGGGGTCATGGTCATATCCCCGGTCGCAGAAAAATGGAAAGAATTGGTGGTGTCCCACCATCTCTCCGCCAGAGCAGCAAACAATGTCCTACTGATAAGACAGTGAGATAACCCCCTGCAGAATGGTCCGAATCCTGCAAAGTCAACCAAATCCCGGACAGCTTCCGGAAGCTCAGCATACCACTCCCTCGCGGCGGTGGAGCCATACCCTCGCACGGTGCGAGAACCAACCTGCGTTCAGAATGAATACATGTGTTCAGTACGCAAGAAAATACAAGCTGTGTGCAAACTGAAATGAACAAGCTGTGTGCAAATGAAATGAATGAGCTATGTACAAATCAGTGGGCTGTGTGTTCACTTTCAATCTGGGCTGTGTGTTCAGTAAATCAGAGTTTGGGACTGTGTGTTCTACTCTTAATCAGTGGGCTGTGTGTTCACTTCAAATCTGGGCTGCGTGTTCAGTAAATCAGAGTTTAGGGCTGTGTGTTCTACTCTTAATCAGTGGGCTGTGTGTTCACTTCAAATCTGGGCTGCGTGTTCAGTAAATCTGAGTTTAGGGCTGTGTGTTCTACTCTTAATCAGTGGGCTGTGTGTTCACTTCAAATCTGGGCTGCGTGTTCAGTAAATCTGAGTTTAGGGCTGTGTGTTCTACTCTTAATCAGTGGGCTGTGTGTTCACTTCAAATCTGGGCTGCGTGTTCAGTAAATCAGAGTTTAGGGCTGTGTGTTCTACTCTTAATCAGTGGGCTGTGTGTTCACTTCAAATCTGGGTTGCGTGTTCAGTAAATCAGAGTTTGGGACTGTGTGTTCTACTCTTAATCAGTGGGCTGTGTGTTCACTTCAAATCTGGGCTGTGTGTTCAGTAAATCAGAGTTTAGGGCTGTGTGTTCACTTTCTATCTGGGCTGCGTGTTCAGTAAATCTGAGTTAGGGCTGTGTGTTCTATTCTCAATCAATGTGGGCTGTGTGTTCACTTTCAAATCTGGGCTGCGTGTTCAGAAAATCTGAGTTTGGGACTGTGTGTTCTACTCTTAGTCAGTATGTGCTGTGTGCTCATTTTCAACTTCGGGCTGTGTGTTCGGTGAATCAATGTTTGAGCCGTGTGTTCAATTTCTAACTAATGTGTACTGTGCGTTCACAATCAGTCAATGAGCTGTGTTCATGAAATTCAAGTGGCTAAGTCACATGCTCAGGATGCAAGTACTATGTCATAAGCTAAACTGTGTGTCTAAGCATGGCAAAGGTACAAAATGCACGAAAGATACAGAAAATAAAGTAAAATACCTCTGCATCGTGGGAGAGGTGCTGCTCCGGCTCTCGCAGAAGAAGATCCCCTGGTACCCGATCGTTGAACTCGGTGAAATGACGGAAAACGGCTCGCGGAAGCCTATGTACCGCTGGGGCGTATCGATCGGGAACAAAAGGGCGAACCCTCGGGGGCAATGTCATAATATCAAAATCATCTCCGGCGCCGGGAAAACCTCCACCGTGAGGGAAATGACCCGCCATGTCAAGAAATCTGCAAAGAGAAGCAAAAATGAGCAAAATGAGCCAAAATTGGAAAAAGTCAACAAAAGTCAACTCTCGGGAAATGAAAAGTCAACAAAAGTCAACTCTCGGGAAATGAAAAGTCAACAAAAGTCAACTCCCGGAAAAATCTTCCAAATAATGAGACAAACTTACCTCAAGTGGTGGCAATGAGAAAAGAAGCCCCGGAATCAAAATTTAATCGGCTCAAAGTGCTTAACGCTGGAAGATTTCGCGAAAACAACTTGCGTGGAAGGCCGGAGGATGCGTATAAAATGCAGATTTGAAGGAGAAAATGGTTTAGGGAGCAAGAGAAGAAGATTTCACGGCTGTGGGTGTGATTTCGGAGTGAGTGGGCAAGTGTATATATAGGAATCTCCAAAATGACCAAAATGCCCCTGCTTTTGGCAGGTGGCCGGCCGGCCACCTTTTCTGGCTGGCCGGCCATTTGCTTTTCCTCCCCTGGCCGATGGCCTCTCCTAGGGCAATGAGCTGGCCGACCATGGTCCCCACCCCCTCCCCTACCTCTCTGCAAATTTTGAGGAAAATTGGAGTTCCTGGGACCTGAAAAGGTTCAAGAAAAGTGCACTTTCTGACGCCGAATTGCTCCACCGGAACTTCAATTGCAATTTCTGACATGTGTCTCATCATTATTCATCAAAATCAGAGTGTATCCTTTTTAAACATGTTGTGACCTCTCCGGGAGGTGAATCAGAGGCCGCGATCGAGTTGCCGTCGCCGAAATGCGCGTTTCCCAGCTCGTTGTTGCGCAACAAACATGCACCCTGATTTGTGCTCGTTTTGCATTATTTGACTCATAATTTGCATTCTCATGAATGTTTTGCATTGTCATGCGTGATTTCTTGGTGTACAATACTTCTATGCTTAAGCATACGTTGTCACGCATTATCTTTTCTCGCATTGTGATGCATCCACTCGCCGACACTGCGTGTGTCAAACTTTCAGAATCACAGGAATCACATTGAATATATGTTGTTAGCATATTGTTCTTGTTGAATTTCTCTCTTCTGCAGGCATGATATTGTATGTACGGTTCATTTGAGGCTGGTGCGACTAGACGAATCGCACAGGAATCGTATCTTCTCCGTGTGAGACGCGATGAGAATTGAATGATTCTCCGCATTCCTAACTGCATGAAATGTAGTTGTTGCTTTGCATTCTTGCTTAAAACTGTTGCATCTATTTGTCAATACTTGCTTCATTACAGCTTGCTGCATTTGCATGATCATTTGGCTCTGTGCATGTCATTTTGCATTTTGCCCCTGCCTGCGGGCACATCTTTGTCTATCTTGTATGATTGTCTAAGTCTTCGGCCTTGTCAAAAATGGGTCGTCTCTGGGCTTTGACATTTACTCCCGTCACTTCCTGACTTCTGAGTTCTGTCAAAGAGGGGCAACTGTAGGCACCCCATTTTTGACCGACCTTAAGACTCAGATGTCACCGATTGAGCGCTCGGTGATGTTGCATACTGTGCTCGTTCAGAAGTCTCAGAGTTGCGGCCGAGCGCCTTACCTCCGGACTTCCGAACTCTCTTTCGTGCCCTGCCTCGGTTTGCGAACCAGACTCGGTTTTCTCTGTTTTCTTTCTTGAGGGGAGGGAGTGGTCCCGTAGACTATCTCTCAGTGGCCGTGGGCTACTTTTCGTGGCCGTAGGCGATTTTGCCCATTTCGGAGCCCGGTTCCCGGTTTTCGGGACCGTCAGGCCGTGTGCCTCGGTTCGGGACCGCCCAACCATCTCCGATTTCTCCGTTTTTTGGCAAGTGCCTCTGTTTTATCATACCGAGGGACACTGGGGTCTCAGATACCCACTTCGTGGCCAAACGCCACTTTCGGTGCTTACAGCCCATTTTCGGGACCCCGAACTGCGTGATTTGGGCCCCGAGCATTCATTTTGCATTAGTTTTTGTTCAAATTTGGCAGGTACCTCTGTTTTAGCACCAGGAAGATCACTGGAGGGTGGGAAGCCAGCAATTGTTTCAGAAAACCAGTTTCGCTCCTCCGACGCCCGTTTTTCCCACTTCCGGGCTAATGTTGAACACCCTAGGGGTATTTTCTTCGAGCCGAGACTACATATTTGTGATGAGGGGACATGGGAGGACCCTAAAAACTGGTGGTCGGCCAGTAATTGTGTTTTTCATTTTTGAGCCTCTCTTTCAAATGCAATGTTGTGTCTCCTGTTTCAGAGTTGCCAAATTCCAACCATGGGGTCTTGTTCTACACACATGGGAGGACCCTAAAAAGTACTGGTCGGCCAGTAATTGTTACTTTCATTTTTGAGCCTCTCCTTCAAATGCAATGTTGTGACTCCTGTTTCAGAGTTGCCAAATTCCAACCTTGGAACCTTGTTCTACACACCTGGGAGGACACCAAAACATGGTGGTCGGCCAGCAATTCTTCACTTCTTTTTTTGGCCATGGCCGGCCGGCCAGGGGGAGTGGCTGGCCGACCAGTTGGGGTGGCTGGCCGGCCACCTTCAAGAAATCCACCTGGCCGGCCAGTTTTCTGCTTTTGAACCCTTTACAGCTGTCCAGCTGCTTTTCAAAATATCCCTGTCCTCCGGGGGATATTTTGGGAGGGAAAGCTTGGGTGCATTTTCCTCCCCTTTTACACCCCTTTCTTGCCCATTTAAGGGGCTGACCTCCTCCTTTGCTATGGTTAGAAAATTTTTCCTCAAGGCTTCATCTCCCATTGCCTCCATTTCCCTCTCCAAAAGCTCAAAAAACCTTCAAGTTTAGTGCCATTTCTTGAGCATCATCAAGCATCACCATCACCAATCCATTTCCAGCAGCAAGGAAGGATTCTTGAGAGGCTTAGAAGCAACTTTCATCAAGCCAAGAGGTAGCAAAAGTGAGGTCTTCAAGGGTAAGTCTCAAATTCCCTCTTTTACACCATTTTCTTGCTCCTTTTCTTAACCCTACTTGCTCACTGTTTTGAGCTCCGACCAATACTGAAAGTGGTCCTCTTTTGAGCTGTTCTTGATGTTTGTTCAAGGGCTCAACTCTGTTTGAGCCCTCCATCTTGCACTTCTTTCAATATCCTCTTATATGCCATTATTTTGCATTGAATATTTGGCCTATGTGTGATCTGATTTGGAGCATCTCATGAACTGATATTGTACTTATTTTGAGCCCCTCTTCAACATTGAAGAAGGGATCAACCTTGTTTTCATGCTCCATATGCAAGTTGCTTTGAATCCATGTTTCGCCCTTGTTTTTGCATGCTTTTTCTAGCTTATGAGTGGTCTGTTTTCGAGCATAATATAAGCTGTGAGTGGGCTTATTTTGAGCCCCTCTTCAACATTGAAGAAGGGCTCAACCATGTTTGGCCTCTCTATCATGCACTTTCTTTGTAATTTTCCATATTTACCGTAAAATTGCATGGTTTATTTGGTCTATTTGAAGTCTGATTTTGAGCACGCCATAAACTGTGATTAGGCTCATTTTGAGCCTCTCTACAACATTATAGAAGGGCTCAACCTTGTTTGGTGCTTCCATGCATGACCTATCTTTATATCCCCTACTTGGTTCATATCTTGCATGATTTTCTAGCTCATTTGGCTTCTGTTTTCAGCATTCATCAGGCTTGGAAAGAGTCTTAAAATGACCCATTCTTCATGTTTTGTTAAGTGTCCAAGGTTGTTTGAGGCATGCTTTTGGTACCTCATGTTATAGCCTTTGTTGGCTCATTATTTTGCATGCTATGATTAGCCTATCTACATACTGAATTGGGGGATGTCATCTCTTATAAATGTGCATATTTTTGGCCCCTCTTTAATTTTGTAGAACTGTGTTTTTCAGTTTGAGCATTGTATATACCACTTGCTTTGTAATTCTCCTCTTTTCCCCCATTTTTGCAAGCTATTTTTGCCATACTTGTGATCATTGTTTGGCCATACTTTGTACTGAAAAAATGCTAGTTTAGGGGCTGCCTTGCTACTGTTTTACATGTTATGTCCATATTGTGCATGTTTAGTAGGGCTGTAGGCCGTTTCGGGTGCATAACATTGCATTTCGGGCATCGGGTGTAATTTTGTCATAATTCGGGGGCTATTTGTGCATCATTTTAGCTACTGAAATTTGCATTTTTCATATGCCATATACCACGTTTCATTTGCATGCCATTTCATGGCTGTATGTCGCTGCCTCGGTTTGCGTGCCCGTGTGCACGCATTTCGAGACAGCTTGTTTTCATCTTTCGGCAGCTTATGTGAGTGCGGCCGAGGCTCTCTCATGTTAGTGTAAGCCCAATTTTCATTTTCCATGTCATTTGCATTGCGTATGCCACTGCCTTGGTTTGCGTGCCCGTGTGCACGCATTTCGAGGCAGCTCATTCTCATCTCTCGGCAGCTTATGTGAGTGCGGCTGAGGCCCTCTCATGTTAGCGTAAGCCCAATTCGCATTCCGTATGCCATTTCATGCCTTCGGGCCATGCCTCGGTTTGCGTGCCCGTGTGCACGCATTTCGAGGCACTTCATTTTCATCCATCGGCGGCTTATGTGAGTGCGGCTGAGGCCCTCTCATGTTAGCGTAAGCCCAATTCGTATTCCGCATGTCATTCCCCACGCCTCGGTTTGCGTGCCCGTGTGCACGCATTCTGAGGCACCTCATTTTTTATCCGCCGGCATCCTATGTGAGTGCGGCTGAGGCCCTCTCATGTTGGTGTAAGCCCTCATTTCATTTCGCATGCCATTTCATGCCTTCGGGCCATGCCTCGGTTTGCGTGCCCGTGTGCACGCATTTCGAGGCACTTCTTTTTTATCCGACGGCATCCTATGTGAGTGCGGCTGAGGCCCTCTCATGTTGGTGTAAGCCCATATTGCATCGCATATCCCATTTTAGTCCTGTTGCATTCCGTATGCCATTGCCTCGGTTTGCGTGCCCGTGGGCACGCATTTCGAGACATCTTATTTTAGTCTCATTGTATATCATATTTCAGGCCGTTTCATGCCTTAATGTCATTGCCTCGGTTTGCGTGCCCGTGTGCACGCATTTCGAGGCGCATCTTTTTCATCTCACGGCCTCTTATGTGAGTGTGGCTGAGGCCCTTTCATGTTAGTGTAAGCCCAATTTGCATTTGGAGTGCCATTTCATGCTTTAGTGCATTATCTCGGTTTGCGTGCCCGTGTGCACGCATTTCGAGGCATCTCATTTTCATAACATTATGCATGTTAGGATTGCATATTAGCTACATTTCATGCATATCATGCATATTGCATAGTGTTCGGGATAGGAGTTAGTCCGGGCACGGGAAACGAGGCACGTTTCGTACTCCGAGTGACGGAACGGGTCTCAATTCCCAAGTCACCGACACTCCGGATTATCCATGATGGAGTTAGGTTTTATTGTAGCATTCATCTGTATTCACCCCATATTGAGTTGTGCAATTCGGCTCCTCGGCCACCACGCATCGATATGCGTGATTGGTGGCACGAGAATCGAGGCATGCATATATTTGTGAAATACATTGCTATGCCCCTTTCCTACTCTCTGTTGCAGCAAAATGAAGAATCAGTAATTTTTCGGAGTCTAGCACGCATTTCGAGAAACATCGCAAACAGAGGCTAATTGGGGTATCCCAGTGGATTTCCGCGCAAGGTAGCCCAACATGCATCATTTCATTATTCAGGGCGGAGGCAAGGCAGTCCCTGGTTTGCATGCCAGTTTACAGCTTTCTTATTTAATTTGATAATTAATTAGGAATTTGTGTATTTATTATCTCGGACTGTACTATTCTTTTATTCGGACGTTCGGACTGTATTATTTATTCGGACCCTCTGCGCAAGGGAAATGCTGTAATAAGTGTGGGTGAGTGTGATGTATGTCTTCCAACCCCACGTCTTTCTCCCTTTTATTTATCTGCTTACGATGGTTAGATATAGGGCATATTTCAATTAGCATACAGTATGACAGCATGTTTGCATCATTCATCTGTCTTGCATGCACCGGGCTCGGCGCATCATACAAACTGCATTTGTATTTCAATTCCAAATTGAATACGTGTTAGTTGTAGCATTCCATATGCCATGTTTAGAATAGCCGAGCCTGCTATAGTTGCATTTTGCATGTGTTGCATTAGGCATTTCAGCATATTTAGGATCATGCATGATTTCTAATGAGTTTCTGTTTTGGCTTGGAGTACTCGGTGAGTTTTTATGCTTTAGCATCCTTGCATGCGTGTGAGTGTTGCCATGAATAGCATGCTTGCCATGAGGCTATTTGCTTATGTGATATAACTGCCTTGAATGCCTGTGGGTGGAGGTTGAGTTATTTGAATTGGGACAATGCATTGACTGTTTGTTTTAAGCCCACTAGATAGTGGCAACATCACTATTTTCTAAGCCCACCTGAGGGTGACGAATCCGCATTTTAGCCTACCTGCGGGTAGCACCATCACACCATTTTCAAACAAACAAACATGAAATGTTTTGTTCCAATTCAGACGGCCCAGTCTATACTTGTTTGCTGCGAACATCACATAGTAACCTAGGCTAATAACCGAAATAAGAGCATACAATGTTTTCCAAAGCAGATATCATGGTTAGTAGAGGCCGGTCTTTGACCGGGCGAGCGGGGGTGCTCACGATGTGACCTTCCCCAATCGTACCCAAGTTCCCGAGCCAACTTTGGTGATGACGGACACGTGGCCTTTGGCACCGAGTTAGGGTTTCCTAAATTTCCCATTTAAAAAATATTTAGGTGGTGACTCTGTTATCTGGCAAAGCAGTCCATGTTTGGCACTTCTTTCAAAAAATCTGTTTTCAAAACGATTTGCCGGATTTGGACTCTTTGGTTCAAGATTTAGAACCGTGGCACAAATCGAGTCCGAACTGTAGCGAGGTCCCTCGCGGACTTGTTACAGATAGGTTGTATAAATAAGTGATCTTGCATCACTGATATTTTCAAGAAATGGGATACTAATAGTTTTTACAGTTTTCTTATCCAATGTAAATCAAACAATGCATAAGGGGATAATTTATCCTACTAATCCAATTGGATACTAAATACCACATTAATTTAATGGGATTATTAATACCTTTCACTATTAATCTTATGAATTAAACATGGCCTAATCTAATTAAAAAACCAAACAAGTTGTCAGTATATTCCCAAAGTAGGAAATTTCTAAACATAAGACAACTCTAAAATGAAATGAATACATATAAATACGACACACAACAAATAATTTAATATAGTTTTATTTCCAACCATTCCTATGGGACAAAAGAATAAGTTGGAAAAGTTTAGCCAAATCAACCTTGTCAATATTATTATTTAGACAAATTACATTGATAGTCCCTATACTTTTAACTATTATGTCATTTTAGTTTCTGTCATTTCAATTGACTTGATTTTGACATTATATTTTTTAATTTGTCTCAATTTGATTCAATTAATTACTCTGTCAACATTTTTCTCATCCGATGTAATTTGCCCTTATATTTTTAATCTCAAACTTACCCACTAAACTTCAAGTTCAAGTGGAAATTCTCTTGCCAATATCTAAATCCTCTCCATTACATGAATGAATATCTGTATACATATATTGTTAAGTTTTTGTTATTAGTAATTTCATTTGATAAAATTCCTTTCAGTCGTAATTTTATTCGATCTTTTATTTCAGTAAAGTTATAAGTATTTAGATGCGAATCCAACTCGAATTGTGCCTATGCAGAGGAGTTCGTGATTTTAATCCTTTCATATTTGTCACTTCGCTGACTAAGTACGAGGATTGAGCTAGCGGGGGTTCAGGGGACAGCGCCATGGTGGGGTCCAGGGCAGTGCCCCCCGAAGCAAAAAGTAAAAATGTAGTCAAAATTTTTTGACCACTCGAGCGGTTATTTGTACGCTCAAGCGAAGAAACAGATCATCTAGTATTTTTGCAGAGCGTCTGAACTTCTAGGAAGAAAGTTTTACCGCTTGAGTGATGAAAGTTGCGCTCGAGTGGTCAGCTTATATGTTTCGCATCGCCTTTAGTCATGTCGCCGCTTGAGCGGTCTGCACAATCTTGTTTTCTATAAAGTGCGTTGTCCGCTGTTTCTAAGTTTTGTGCCGTCTAGATTTTCAGAAAGGAACAAGATACAAAGTGTTTTATATTGGAGGGTGCTTTGTGAGTGTTTCATTGATGATTTAAGAGTGATCAATGGATCCGTAAACTTCATATCAACATCATTAAGGGTTTGTTTGTTTTTCTTTATTCACAAAAGAGATAGTTGTTCTTCGGTGGATTTCAAAGATCTTGGGCTTGAAGCTTTGATGGATTCTAGAGTGGCTCATCGTTGTGGATTTGATATCGGCGTTATAAATTCAACGTTGGGTAAGACAAATTTGAGGTGGAGACGGTGGTAGAAGAGACACATAAGGGTCGGTTCAATTCGGGTATGGATTTGCTATGTAATTAAGGGTACACTTATGTAATTAGTTTTTGTCTTTTTAGTAGATTGTTTTGTGACTTTGACCTGTGATTTTTATTAATCATAATTAGAGGCATTCTAATTGTGATATTTCCACGTTAAATTGTTATGTCAATTTGTCTTTGATTGTTTGATTGAAATTATTATTTATTATTTAAAATTGACACATAATAAAAAATCAATATCTCGGAGTTTTTAGATTTTTCATATATGAACATAGCTCAACTCTTTTTGAAATTCTAACGTGATGTCTGGATCTCATTTGCACATCACAATTCTAAAATCATGAATCTTTTAAGACAAACAAGTAGATGGATCATAATATTTGAAAATTTATCATTTTTCATAATAAAAAAAATCCTAATTGAACATAGCCTAAAATCTGTGAACAACTTTTTTGCCTATCAACATTTGTATGCATAAATAAAATACAGCTCATTTCTTTTAGAAACCCTAAAAGTTAGCCCTTCGATGTTCACCATCTTTTCATGCTCCATTCACCCCCACTTTATTTGCTTATCATCTTTTGATGTTCTCACAATTTTATGAGGAGTGTATGATGCTTATGTGAGACTCTTCTATTTTCTATTAAAAAATTAGATTGTATTTATTATATCTAGATCACATGCCTTCTTGTGGCTAGTTTACCTAATAAAACAATGTGGCAAAGAACGGTTGAACCCCCAACAAGGACATAATTGTGTTAAAAAAAGAAAGGGAAAAAAAAAGAAAGGGGGGAGGATATTGTAGTATGGTAGCATGATATTCTAAGTTATCAAATATTTATGAAAAAAAAATATATATATATATATAAATCGATCATGATTTTGTGATTGTGTAGATTCTCAAAATTTACATAAAAAATATAAGATTGCCCTTTCTAGATAGCAAAAATGATCCGTAGCTCGAATAAAACGGGCTCAAATGGCTCGAAAGTAAGTTTCTCTCTCCTCTCGATCTCTCCAATCAAAACTAGCACTCTGACTTCTCTCTCACTCTCGCCTCATCCCTCTCACTCTCGTCTCATCCTTATCCCCATCCCTCTCATCTCTCTAACTCAGATCTAAACTCACCTCTTTACTTTCCAAATAACTCTGTCGTCCGGTGACTTACCTTCGCGGGTGTCGTTGTTGTCGTCGTCGGAGTCTTCGTCGATTTCGAAGGTCTCGCCATGGATTCGAAGCTTAAGGGTTTCGTATACACACATAGCTCTATGTATACACAGATCTTCCCTTCCTCTTCTCTTTTTCTTCTCTCCCCTTCCCTCTTCTCCTTCTTTTCTTCTTCTTCTGACTGTTTCAAAGAGGAAAATAGGGGGAAGAGAAGGAAAAAAACAAAAAAAAACAACTATCCAAAACGATGATTTGTATGGATCTATCTCTCTCTCTCTCTCTCTGTTCTGTTTGTTTTTGTTGTTGATGATGATGATATGTTGTTGATGATGATGCCCTCTTCTCTTCTCCTCCTCCTCCTTCTTCCTCTTCTTCTTCTTCCTCCTCTTCTTTTTCTGTTGCACAAAAAAAAAAAAAAAAACCTGCACAAAACGACGTCGTTTTGAGCAGTCGGGCCATTCGAGCGAAATGGAATTCGAGCTACAAAACGGGACTGTAGCAAAAAATGGTTATTAGATTTGAAGGAATGATGAGCTAGCAATATTAAATATATAAAAATCTTTTTTTTTTTTGGTTATCGGCAAAAAAAAAACTTTATTGATGAAGATTCAAGTACAAAGTACAAACAAAATACATCAATAAAGAAAAGAAAAGTACAAAGTATCACAATGAACTAAATCATTTCAACTAGATTGTCATCAAAAAGCCCATTCCATCATTTGGTTCATGTTAATATATAAAAATCTTAATATTATTGGTTCAGGTTAATGACGACAATTTGATAGCAAGAAAAAAAAATTTTAAAAATCTCAAAACAACTTTTACACGCCCAAAGTTTTTTTTAATATATATGTTTTATATTTTTTTACACTTTTTGCATATATACTGATATTGATGATGTGAAAGGCTGTCATTAGTATTCTTCAACATTATTTGTGATGTCAATATTTAAAAAAATTCTGTTCTTCTTAAAAGAAACAAAAGATTACCTAGTTTTGATAATCAACCAAGCTTTGATAATCAACACTGTGTCAGAAAAAATTAAAATATAAAATCCAGTATAGTTAATTAATCAAGTTAGGGGTTGAGACCGCCACAAGCACTACTCCTTTTCCTTCCTACCTACCATGTAATAAAAATAAATAAATAAATAAACAAACGTAGATGAGTTTATACAGAATAATAATAATGGTAGTGGCACCCATCATCACTTCATTCATTATTATTATTATTATATTATATATTTTTTTATTTTTTTAAGGTCCGAGTATGATGCTTTGCCCATTTAAACATTTTTTTTTACTAACAGATATGGGTTTATATAATAGAGGGTGATTCTATTTTGCATTCAAAAAATCATTCAATATGTCAAAATTTTTAGTACTTTTTATTAAATTATATAGGGTTATAATTTACTCTCAGTATACCTTATATATTTTTTACAAATTACTCTTCAAGATAAAATCATAATTTATGATACACCCAAATAATAAATAAATCAAAAATCCTAAATTACACTATTTGAAAAAAAAATTTAAAAACCCTTAAGTAGATTTCTTAAACAAATCTTTCATACCTGTGCAAGCTCTTCAACACCCTTGACTTGTTGAAATCTCTTAGCATCAATAAAAAAAGTAGATAAATATCAAAAAAATATAAAATAAAAAGGTAGATGAAATGTCGTTTTGAGTTTTCATTACCAAACAATACACATTCAACACAATCAATATCACAATTGGTTTTCATTCTACATATTGATAAACAAAGCAAAAGAAACATAAAGATAATGAGTGAATCATTTACTAATCAATCAGGCAGCAAACTTGGTTTCATTCTGTGCTCCTCAACCATCTTCTCCAGCTAATCCTTTTAGCCCCAACAATCTGAATATACATATAATTGAGTGATAGATTGTTTCAAAAAATTCTTTTGATTATTATTTATTATTTAATTTTGTTCAAACTTTCTTCTATTTGCAAATAACAACACAATAAAAAACAATGATGTTGATGGTAATGGTAAGGAAGAAGATGAAGAGAAAATAATTGGAACTTAGAGAATAATATAAAGAATACAAATAAGTAATTAGGGTGTACCATGAAAAAAATAAAATATTATATTTTATGATTTAATATTTATTATTTTTATTAGGAAATTTACATTAAGGTATACTTGGAACTAAAATTTTAAATTTTTAATTAAGCGTACAGAGTTATTATTTGAGTACAAATAGAATGACCCTAGAACTAATGATGATCTGGGCTTAACTTTCAAGTCCAGTTCTCCAACCCAACTTAGGCCTTGTTTGGGAAGACTGAATAAGTATACTTTTTATCTTTTTGGACAAAAAAATTGAGGTTGAAAATATGGATGTTTGGGTTAACTTTTTGACTTTTTATGGAAAAATGTGTAATAAAAAATTGTGAAAATTAGTTTTTAGAGAAAAATTTGAATTGGGAGTTGTGCAGCCGTAATTGTTGACTTTTGGTGAATAGTGTTAACTTTTTAACTTTTTGAGTAACTTTTTGGCTTTTTGGATTATTTCAAAGTACCCAAACTTGGCCTTAATTTTGTTTAACCAGTCAACAAAGATTGACGGGGGATTCTATTTGAATTTAAAATATGTCTCAGTACGCCTAATTTAAATTTATAAATTTTAATTCCTATTATATTTTAATATGAATTTACTAATAAGGACGACTCATATTAAACCTTAAAATAATATATATATTTTTTCTCATGGTACACCCTAATCAGTTATTCCTATTCAAATCTTTATATCTTCTTTCCTAAGAGATTAAAGTTATTATTTTTTCTTCTTCTTCTTCTTCATCCTCCCTCCAAAACTCTAATTTACCCTATTAAAACTCACTATCATCATCAATATCATTATTTTTTTATTATTTTGAAACCCTAAACCCTAGAAGAAAGTTTGAACAAAATCAAACAATGGATGAAAATAATAATCAAAATAGTTTTTTAAAACAATTTATCAAAAAGGTGATAAGTATTCACATAAAGGGGTTTCACAATTTTTGTAGAGCACCATCAATTATTTTCTATATCGTGTTTTGATAAAAATTAAAGGGTTCAGTAGTGAGATTAACAATAACATATTATTGGTGTTGTTCTTATTTTATCATTTAAATAGTACATTATTTGAGAATTACTCTTTCTTATTAGTGCCTGGTGTTTATGCGCTTATAAATTTGGTTTTTACTTTTCCACGAGCATTCTTGTGAATAATTTATAATGTAAAATTTTTTTTCCCTTGTATTTGAGAATTATTTTCTGTATTGAAAAGTTTTTGAAATAATTTAGTTTTTTTAGTTTGTTTTTATATATTATTTAGATTTACCTTGAGGGTAATTTGGAAAAAATAATAAGGTGTAATGAGAGTAAAATAAAACAATAATTAAACAAGATATACTTAAAAATTTGAAATACTTAATGATTTTTTTGGGTGTAAATAGAATCCCCCACTGATCCATTACATTCATTGGGTTAAAGCCCAATACTAAGTAAGTCTGGGCCTGAAAAGCCTCTGGACTCAACCCTGCGTAGATGTGTTGCCCATTTATGTTGTGTTTGGTTGAAGAATTTGGGAATGAATTTAGAAAAACAAAGGAAAAATATGTGTGAAACTATGTGAAATATAGGTATATTTTATTCACATTTCACTTATCTTTTTCATTTTTCTTTTCAAATTCCTTCTCAAATTCTCCGATCTAACACAGCATTAAACGTTTTCATTAACAGAGATGGGTATATAGAACTAATGATTAATCTGGGCTTAACTTTCCGGCCCAGTTCTTAACCCAACAGTTTATTTTAATTTTATTTAACGAGTTATCAAGATTGATCCATTATATTCATTGGGCCCAATACTAACTAGGTCTGGGCCTGAGAAGCCTTTGGACTCTACCCAAACATAAAAAGGGCCCAGTACAAAATCCCAAAAAAAAAAAAAAAAAAAAACCCTAAACCCCCCAAAACTCTGCTCTCATAAAAATATCTACATACCCTATTATCCTCTTCCTCCTCCTCCTCCTCCTTCTTCTTCTTCTTGTCAGAGTATACCCAATTGGAAATTCACACCAAGGTACGTTCTTTTTGAATTGATTTCATTTTTGTGTCGAATGTATCACATTCACTTCACTGAATCAAAGCTTAGAATCTCTATGTGAGACAAAGAAGCACAATCGAAGGCTTGCAGGTGGGTTTACAAAAGCCTGTGTAGCTCAAAAACTGTGCAACATAAAACACTCACTCACCCTCCTAATAATATGATGATGTTCTCTTGTGAAATGACTCTTTTGCCTGAGGATTTGTCTCAGGATGGTGAACATTTGTACTACTCTCTCTGATATGCTTAGATTTCTTTGTTTCTTTTAATGCTTCATGTTCTTTTGTTTTGAGTGAAAATTGAATGTATTATTGAGGAATTTTTTTGGTGGAATAGAGAAAGTAAGTAAGATTTTACCCATTTGTCAGGATGGAGATTTTTGGGATTTAATTGACCCCTTTGTAAGTTGTAAGGATGGAGATTTTTGAGATTTAATTGGGGAAAATATGAGATAAATAGGAAGTGGGAAAACTAATTGCAGACATTTTTCGCTGTTTTGAGAAGACTAGTAATGTTGAGTCCATGACAAAGATTATGGTGAGATATCTGTTAATACCAACAGGGTTCCAAGGAAGAAAAAGGAAAACAGGAGACACGCTTACTTCACTTACCAAGAAAAACTTTTTTGGATTATGTTCTGTTTTATAAAATGGATCCTACAAAAATGTGACTTTTTCATGTTTGGTTGTGTTCTTTTGTGACCTGGACTTCTGCGTGTAATGCTTAATTTTGTTTTCATTTTAGCTAGGACTTTGTATGTGTGCAAGTACACATCCATTTCTTTTTTGGAGCTATAAAATTTAAATGACTCTGAATCAAAATATTTCATACTGCTTTTGAACCTTTGTTGTATCATAACAGCGTGTTTGGATAAAGATTATGTGATTTTTCTTTATTACGTCTAGTGATTTGATAATTTGAACTTTGAATTTTGCTCCAATTACACACTATGTTGAGCAAACAAAGAATGATAAGAACTCTACCAAGTAATCACCTTTTTAACCTCTTGGTTTTGAACTTGTATTTATTCAGAATTTGAAGATGATAACTGTATTTTATTACTAGTTACATGTATAAGTACAAAATTGGTTTGAAGAGCATAATCCCTTTGACTGAAATCCAAGTTTTGATAGGAATTTTCAGATCAAGTCAATAAAATGTCGAACCCAAAGGTTTTCTTTGACATACTGATAGGAAAGATGAAAGCAGGAAGAGTAGTAATGGAACTATTTGCTGACATCACTCCCAAGACTGCCGAGAATTTCCGTGCCCTCTGCACTGGGGAGAAAGGGATTGGTATATCAGGGAAGCCATTACACTATAAGGGATCTGCGTTCCACCGCATTATCCCCAGCTTCATGTGTCAAGGCGGAGATTTCACAAATGGTAATGGGACCGGTGGTGAATCGATCTATGGGGCGAAATTTGCGGATGAGAACTTCAAGGTGAAGCATACAGGGCCCGGTGTTCTATCAATGGCAAATGCTGGACCCAACACTAATGGGTCCCAATTCTTTATCTGTACTGAGAAAACAACATGGCTTGATGGCAAACATGTGGTGTTTGGGAAGGTTGTGGATGGATACAGTGTGGTGAAGGAGATGGAGAAGGTGGGTTCAGGTAGTGGGAAGACTTCGGCAACGGTTGTGATTGAAGATTGTGGTCAGGTAACGGAGAATTGATGACTGGGGAACTGATGGAAGCTGAAGTTGTGGAGGAGTATGAAAATGTTGGTAGACAAAGATGATAAATTGGGTTGTCATTCATTAGAGGCTTTTTCGACAGCTACTTAGTAGTAATGTCTCTGAATAATTGTACAACCCACAAACAGTGTTTGCAGGTAATGTAATTTAGAATTCACTTGTTAATGAGTATTACAGCCTCTTATTGATAATGATGCTTTGGTTTGTCGTCACAATTAGACATTATTTCATTTTTATCCCTATATTTTGTCATGATTTTCAATGACCCCCCAGACTATTGTTTTCACGTGTATCCCCTATACTATTTAAGTTTCTGTCTATTTTGCTCCTGCCGTCAGATTTGAAACAGAAAAAGTTAAAAAAATTGCATTTTGGCCCCAAATTTCAGAAGAAGGATGCAGACCCACTCTTTTCTTCTAGCAAACCACCACCAGCAACTACCATTTCAAGCACTTCTATCTCCTTTGTCATAATTCCGTTTCGCCTCATTTTTATGTCGTTGGATTCAACTTACGGTCTAGTTTTCGTATCACATCTCACATGTCTCGTTCTTTCTCTTTTTACATACTATCGGAGTTCCGAAAGTTGATAAGAAAAATAAGACTTTTCTTCGAGTCATCTTTTGGACTTCATATCTTTCTCGATTCTTGACGGTTCTACTTCATTCTTTCGCCATGCTCTTCACCCCACTTCCTATTTTGCTTTACACTACCTCGTTTTCTCACTTCTTCGTGTAATGGGCAGTTTTGGTATGCCGAAAGTTGTTCGAAAACTAATTTCAAAAATTTCAAAACATTTATATTTTGTTTCTTTCTGCTCCATCTTCCTCATTCTTCTTCTTCTTCTTCCCTTATAACATGATGTGGAATATAGTTCTAGGTGGTAACGAAACTGGCGATGGTGATGGTGATGGTGGTGGTGGCAGTGGCGGTGGCGGTGGCGGTGGCGGTAATGGAGTTTGGTGGCGGTGAAGTTGGTGGTTCGGCTAGTGATCTTCTTCTTCTTCTTCAATTATATACATACATATCATCTTTCCTATTGAAATTTTCTCAATCCATTTGAATGGAACACCGTGCCTATTCAGACTTAGATCGTAAATGAGATGCAAACCTCAACTGTTTTGCTAAGAACAAAAGAAATTTGTATTGTTAAGAAAAATCTCATAGCAAATAGTTGATTTTGTATTAGAAGAAAGGTTTTGTTGTTATAGCCATTGTTGAAAGTGATATTCTTCGGGACATATGCAATCTCAGCCATCAACTTCACCAACATCACCACCTAAACCATTAACTTCACCGCCATCGAACTCCATTACCACCACCATGAGCATTACTATCACCACCACTTTACAATATCAAACCCACCTTTTTTACAACTAAGTTCCACTACCACCACCATGAGCATTACCATAACAATCATCTTATAACACCAAACCCACCGCCATCACCGGACCATCATCACCACCATCACCAGTTCCATTACCACCTAGAACCATGTTCCACATCATGTTATAAGGGAAGAAGAAGAAGAATGAGGAAGATGAAGAAGAAAGAAACAAAATATGAATGTTTTGAAAATTTTGAAATTAGTTTTTGGACAACTTTCGGCATACCAAAACCATTCATTACACGAAGAAGTGAGAAAGCAAGGTAGTGCAGGGCGAAGTAGGAAGTGAGGTGAAGAGAATAGCGAAAGAATAAAGTAGAACTGTCAAGAATCAAGAAAGATATGAAGTTCGAAGATGGCTCAAATAAAAGTTGAAAACGAGAAGAAAAATCTTTTTTTTTTTATTTTTTTATTTTTTTATTATCAACTATTGGAGTTCCGATAGCATGCAAAAGAGGAAGAATGAGGCGTGTGAGATGTGATACGAAAACTAGACCGTGAGTTGAATCCAATGACGTAAAAATGAGGCGAAACGGAGTTATGACGAATGAGATAGAAGGGCTTGAAGTGGTGGTTGCTGGTAGGAAATGGTGGGTCTGCATCTTTCTTTTGAAATTTGGGGCCAAAATATAATTTTTTTAAAACTTTTTTCGTTTCAAATCTGACGGCAGAGACAAAATTGATAGTAACTTAAATAGTATAGGGGTATGTGTGAAAATAAGAGTAGTCTGGGAGGGTCATTGAAAATTGTGGCAAAGTATAGGGGTAAAAATGAAATAATTTCTCACAATTATTTGATTTTTAATTATTTTTGGGGTTTATTACACTTTCTACCACTAAACTATCATCAAATTCGCTATTAGTGCCTGAACTATCAGTTGAATCTATGTAGTCCCTAAACTAGCATCAAATTCTCTATTTAGTCCCTAAAGTATCTAAATCAAAGTTTATTTAGTTCTTAAAATATCGATTGAATCTATTAGGTCTCTAAAATATTTAATTCAAATCTATTTAGTCCCTAAAAAGATTACAAAAATAAAATATATACCCATACGTATTATAAATTAGTAAAAAACCTCTCTAATTAAGATTTTATTATAGAAAAATCTTTTAAATTTTTATTTTGTCTTTAAAAGATATTTTATTTCGTTGTGTGTTTAAATTAATATTAAAGTTTGATTTTTCATTCTTACCAATAGATTATATGAATGTTTGATATACTGAAGAAGTAGATTTGGATAGTTTAAATAATAACACTTCTCTACAAAATAGTAATAGAACAAAATAATACATTAATTAAGTAATAAAAAGAACTTAGCGAAAAACTTAAAAACAATCAATTAGAAATTATAAACGAAATCTGACATATAATATTAAGGCAAACATGTATCTATTGTAGAAGATAAGTAAAACAATACTATAGATAATTACTCTTATCATTATAAAACAAATTCATTATATGAATTGGCGCTTATTTTTCAAAGACAGAATAAAAATTTAAGTTTTTTTTTTTTTTTGAAATAAAATTTTAACTAAATAGTATGTTTTACTAATTTATTATATTTATGTGCTTATATTTATTTTTATAATCCTTTTAGGGACTAAATAAGTTTTAATTAAATATTTTAGGGATTTAATGGATTCAATCGATAGTTTAGGGACTAAATAGATTTTAATTTATATACTTTAGGGACTAAATAGAGAATTTGATGATAGTTTAGGGACTAAATAGATTCAATTGATAATTCAGAGACTAAATAGAGAATTTGATGGTAGTTTAGAGGGACAAACTGTAATGAACCCTTATTTTCATAAAAACTTGATTTAATGCAAGTTGTAGACTTTGGCTACAAATATGCTGTGTTGAGAGGCCAAAGAAGAAGCAAATAAGCAAAGCAACATAGTCCTCCAGGAGATCC